>JASANF010012875.1:0-16734 GCA_030248245.1 Trissonchulus sp. WLG1_4 | reverse complement strand
ATGTATTCGTTCAGTTACGTATTGCTCAAACTTCGCAGGGCAGTATAATTGATGAGCGAGAAAAAAAAGGGGGTTACCAAAAGAAAACCTTATTGCAACATAATAAATTACCATACAAAAAAGTTACATAAACATAGTGTTTTTAGACTCAAAACATTGATTAAATTTTGATAAGTTTCCGGTTCTATTATTAACACAAACTACAACTGAGAATTTGCAAAATATTCTCATCGGAATTAGAATAACTTTAAAGGGCTTTGTTAATCATTTGAATTTCTAGTTGTCATTCTCCTATTTGTTTTCCCCGAATTTCCTTCTTAAAATTTCCTGCTAACGAATTCTCTCAACTTCCCCTATCTTAACACCGATAGTTCCCTATATATATATATATATATATATATATATATATATATATATATATATATATATATATATATATATATATATGTATACATACATATATATATATATATATATATATATATATATATATATATATATATATATATATATATATATATATATATATATATATGCAGTACCACTCAGAATTAACTATCTATGATGCTGCAGTATCACTGATTGAGCCATAGCGTCACTGACTGCCGTCATTGCGTTGAGTCACAGGTCTAATAAACTGGACAATTATATTTGGCGTTTTGAATTACTCCGGAGTCATATGATGAAATTCAATAGAAATTTCCTATTTAATGGACCAGTGACATCAGTGCACTGACTGCATCATCATAGGTACCTAATTATGATCGGTACTGTATACTATAACAGGTTTCATTCTGTATAGTTTATTAAAACAACACCCGGTCACCTGCTTACATCGGGTGACGGTCATAACGGGTGACAGTTTAGTGACCCGGTTCTATGGTTCTATGGCAATCAGGTTTGTAATAGGGCTGGGCACGGTTACACGGTACGAACCGTGTACACACGTGTAACCGTGTACACGCTAAATTTAGCGTGTACACGGTTAGGGGTCACTATCCGCGGTTACTTAGCGGTCACAGCGTGTACACGTTAAGACACAGTAACCGCGGATACTGTAACCGTTTACTCTAAACGGATAGTGTAACCGGTTACTCTAAACGGATAGTGTAACCGGTTACTCTAAACGGATAGTGTAACCGAATACTCTAAACGGATAGTGTAAACGGTTACTCTAAACGGATAGTGTAACCGGTTACACTATCCGTTTTCCGACTTCGTGTACCCGTTAAGAGAAATGTTTGTTTGGCTGCTGGATTTATGCAAATTAGCCTACAATCGTGCGCAAGCGATTTGCCTGTGTGTTACTTCATACGCATAGGTATGTGTTCAAACTATATTCTTCAAAATATATAAACGCATTTATACTAACAGCTCAGCATTGTCCCAGTAGCTCATATGGTAGCTTGCTGGTCTGCAGATCTAGAGATGGGTGGTTCGTATCTTCCTCCGGTCATTCCCCCCCTCTGCTTCTTGACGTTTAGTAACCGTGTAATCGTCTAGTAACCAACCGTTTAGTAACCGTGTAACCGTTTAGTAACCGTGTAACCGTTTAGTAACTGTGTAACCGTTAGTACATAACCGTGTAACCGTTTACACGGTTAGTATCCGTGTAAACGGCTACACGGATACTTAGCGTGTAAACGGTTACGCGGTTACACGGATAATTAGCGTGTACACGCGGATAATTGCAGTAACCGTTAGTTAGCGTGTACACGCGGTTACTAGCCTTCAAAACTAACCGTGTCCACGGATTGTGATTTTGTAACCGTGCCCAGCCCTAGTTTGTAACCGACCTTACTGACACCATGTGACACTATCAAAACCAGTTTATGTATACAGCCGCCATATGTAGTCATTGATGAACACATTGTCGATTCAAGTCTGTTGAACGGCTACATGTGTACCAAATACATACACACCTTCAATTACATAGATGCATAGTTTCGCGGTGGATTTTGGTTATCTTATCCAGCTAGTCTCCACGATATACTGCGCAATCGTATACTTTGGCATTGTTTTTCTCAGTAATTGAAGCAAATCTGGCTAAAAAATTCTCGTCATTTTGGGTAATTATAATTAAAAATGTAGATTCAACGGGATCGACTATGTTTAAGCATAGCAGTCGATTGTTCACAGTTACCAATTCTCCTGCCTATGCTTATGGTGCGTGATGACGTACATACCCTAAGTGTGCAACCCTAACCTATCATTCGTTGCTACTCTAGTTTTACACTTATTCAGTCATGAAATTTGCACTGTTTTAAAGCATCTGCTTCAGTCATCAAGTACTGTTTGTATCGTTATTCTACATCCACAAATTTGTCACATTATCGATCACCACTCCAAACGAAGCCTAAAAGTATAGTTCTGCACCCTTGGGGTCGATTAATCAAATAAGTCACAATTTGATCTAATAAGCTTTCAGTTCGGTGACTTTTTAGCATTTTTGTCAACTGAACGGACTAGGGCTGTAATTTTGAACCCACACTTAGTCCATATTGGTACACAGTATACACGCCGCATTCAAGAGTTCTGACAAACATTACAATAGTGCATGAACTATTGTTGCTGTTTACACATGACTGATAACACTTTTTATGTGCATTCTATATGACTGTGCCCACAAACTTTAAATTCTCACTGATTAAACCACTTTGAACTTGTCGGCGGGAAATACATAGTTGTTTGGTTCGGTTTTCTTTATTTATTGCGTTACTTTTTACAAGGGTGTTGTTTTCAGCCAGTAATGAAGTCGTATCTATTATCAGTTTTTTTCTCTTGTCGACTGATTTTTAAAAAAAGCAGAGAGTTTAGAGTTCACGTATCAAAATGTGTCAGGCCAACTTATGATTTCATGAACTGGATAAACGCATTCGTATGAGTATAATCTGTTACAAACTTAATTATGACATTGTCTAAGAAGCCACAACGTTTAAGACAGTAAAGACGGGCTGCTTTTTTGGATAAAAAGGCGAACATTTTTTGTCTGACTCAGACTTTCAATGTTTAAAATATAAAGAAGAAGATCGAGCATCAATAACCTTTAGGCTGATTTGATCCCAGTGTTTTCTTTCTGCTTTTTTAAGCTATAATTGATCCGTCCTTTCTTTGACTCAACACGTTGAACTTTTACAAAATCTCAAAGTTAAAAAACTGTGAAACAAGCATTAGGCCACGTTGAACACGGCAGTCTTGTAAGGTATGAGGACTATTCGTTAACCTTAGCTACAAATTCGGAGGGCACAAACATACATAACATGAAGCACGGTAGCATATAAAAGCTCATGAGTAAAAGAAGAAGTTTAGTAAAAGTTGAGAGACGATTCTGTCTGATGATCCAGTCAATATGCCATTAAGGTTTAGGAATCACCCAAATGTTTGCTTACAACTAGCAGAGCATATCATAGTAGTGTTATTGGCATGATTGAGCACTAATATAACATATGTATGTTCTTCCATTTACACCCAAATACCCAACCACGCTAAGCTTATGAGTCATTACCTGACAGATGCTACTTGACATTTTCACATTCGTAGCTTTAGCAAGCCGGCTTTCCCGTTTTGCTTGCTAGTTATCATAAATATACAGGTTGTATCTTGTCTAGTCTAGACAAAAACGTTATTGATCTTTTAGTGTGTTCTGATTCAATACGCTTTGTATTGCATTGCTGAAATTATTGGAATTGAATTTGTTGTTATAAATGTTAGCATCATTTTGTAAATCTGAATATAGAATTGAATTTTATTTTTGAGGAGGATTCCTGTTGTCGCACACCTATTAAATTGTATTGTTGTGTAGTTCGTTAAGCTACATTACATTTACGTTAAAGTAAAAATTACAATTACATAAACTTTTGAAAGCAATTTTTGTGCTGCATTAAAGAACTTAAATAAAAACTAAACTACTATGGTTTGCACTTCACGACAGTGTTTATTATTGTTTTTATTAGAAAGAACCTTTATAGCCAAAAACAAACCTAAAGCTATGTCATTTACAAAAAACAAAGTTTCCTGTCATTTCAAGTTCAGTAGGCGAATGTGTGAGTCAGTGCGCATTAGTAACTAACAAGAAAAAATTTTCATAATAATCATTGTGCATCTTGAAAGCCATCCTTAGTGTTTGAAATTTAAATGTTCGGTCTTTATTTTCAATTCATTAATTTCGTCTGGACTTCTATTGCCTTCTTACTTTTTACTTTCGTTTATAAATATAGTCGTCTGGACTTTCGGCACAAAATTGACATACTTACTTACATATTATACTTACATATAATGCATAATATAACACACAAAAAATATTGTTTCAGAACTTTGTACAGATATGTATAGCCCCACATCTAGATATGCAAGTATTTGAAGGTTTTTTATAAATTTTCAAAACATTTAATATGAATGTAAGTCAATTATAGCCTTTACTTACACACGCAGCATATACACTAACAATCCATAATATACATAAACACATACATACACATAGTATAAAGACACATTATATACATATAGACATATACACACACTACCTAATGTTATGCAGCACAGCTGTGGCACCTATTAAGCAGTTTGACTGGATGGTTGCGTTCTAGTATGCCAATTGTGCAGCGACGTTACGAATACCGTTCAACCACCAGCGGAGCCACCAGCCGGATGGGCGGTATTGAGTGCAGGACCTATTATTGTATTAGCTGGCCGGGACTCGTCAAATGGTTTCAGATTGTACGTTTGGTTAGATGTGTTATACAAGTATTTTTTATATACAAGTTATATAATAGTACATTTCCGACCAAAATTACTGGCGACTAACTGCGAAGTCAAGGCGGAGCGGAGTCGGAGTCACTTGATTTCGGAGTCAATATATAAGGTTATTAGATAGTTTGACTCCCAACCTTTTGACTCGGACCTTCAAGTGACTCGGACTCCGCTTTGACTCCGAAGTAAATTTGCTCGTGGCTATAGTTCTATATCATTATTATTAAGTATGTTTATAAGAACTATTGCGCTATTAATAGTCACAGAAATGCTTGAATTAGATTGAAATGTATCACTAGTGCATGCTATTGTGTCACTATTTGTACTGCTTTTCGCAGAGCGCTGATGAATGCGCTAGCCATCATACATAGCTCCAACTTACTGAAATCGCTTGTTGTTTGAGGTTTAAGAAAAAAATGTGTGAACTTACAGACTCCTTAGCTAGTCAGTTTTTTCGGGCAAAGATAATTATGAACATATTCTTGTTTATTTTTAATCTGAACAATTTTTTAAATAACAAATAGAGTTTAACATCTTTGCAAGAAGCTAAATTATAACTGTGAGTGCAATAAATATGTAATCTACAAAAAGTTAAAAAGCATAAATATTGTTTTTTGCAGGTTTCCAGCTTAATAGTGCTCCTTTTGCTACTCTGGGAGGCATTCACAGAAGGCGACAGTCGTTACCACACCATGAAGAATGTGGAAATATTCACCTGCTTTGTGGCATGCCTTTCTATTATTCTTAGTTTTGTATTCCTATTTGTCTGCTTCTTCAACTGTCATTTTGGTCCCTGTGCATCGTGTCATTGCGTCCATTTGGTGAGAATTAGAATCTTCTTATCAGTTCAACATTAAAAAGAACAGAGTATTTCCTGTTGTTTTTTTAATAGTGTTCTTGTGATGTTTCCAGCAATCCTATATCAATATGTAAATAATGGTGTTCTCTTCACTACAAGCTTATGTCAATCGAATGGCTGAGTTTGTATTTCTGAGTACGGTTGTTTTCATTACCTACCTATTTGTTTCAATCATTAAAACTCACTTTCAGTTTCATTTCAATGTTAATGCTTAAGGTGGTAGTGTCGCCAAAACAGTTTTGCTCATAGGCAGCAAAATGACAACTTTTTGCTTTGAAATTGTACGTTCACTGAGAAACTAGTGAAATGCCATATGGTGTCAAATTAATGCTGCCAGACACTAGACTACCAATATCTACCAATATTTTTAACCAATCACCCTTTGTGAGTCAGACATCACACAATAGAGACATAAAAGTTCAAAAAATCAAGCCAGATATCAGATTGGCCAGCTTGTGAAGTATGTACATGTAATGTTTTGACGCACAATTTTATGCCACAAATAAGAAAAATGAAAATGAAGGTTCATTTTTCTTTTGATTTCAAAATAAGTGTCTAAATTTTTCAGAATTTATCATTATTGCTGTGAGTACTTTACAGATTACGCACAGTTTCACAGTTCCAACAGCCATTACTCCACAACCACTCAAGCAATTTGCACTTAATTTTGTGTGCATAAACTAGAGTATATTTGCTTTTACTTTGTGCAAAAAATGTAAACAAAACGTTTTTTTAATTGTGATGAAATTATCGAATGTGAATAGGTTTTCAAAACGTCATTTTACCGACTTTGCGACTTCACTGCTAACTGTATGCTGCATAAATTTTTCTAAAACTTGGCTAAAATATTTGCCTTAAAACATATTTTTAGAATATATAAAGAACAATGACCTATCTTTCACTGAAAAAGTTTTATAGTCGCGCAAAATTGACTGCTTTCGCGACACTACCCCCTTAATTGCTATTGAACGTCAAAGTAATTGGCCCAAAAAATAATAATGCTACATATATAGCAACAGTCAAAGTAATTTAATTGAAACTGAAATTAAAAGTACATAGACTTTCAATTTCAATATCAATTATGTTGGCCTGCATATGTAGGCACCTGGTTTCACTATTGTGATATTGTTTTTTCTGGTGTACCTTTTATGTACGAAATGGGAGTCATTTTCAGGCTATACAACGCGTTTGTATTAGTATAGCAAGAACACTTAAAAGCAGTTTGAGAAAAAATAAAAAAACTATTTGAAATTGAAAACTATTGCCACATTGACAATGAAATTATAAATATGTGTGAAAAAAATGATAATGATATTGAAATTAAAAATATTAGGCCAAAATTTAATAATGGTATTGAAATTAACGGATGATTAGTCCGGTCAAAAACAGCATTATTTCGTTTTACATTTTGTTATTTCTGTGTATGTATTTATTTCAGGCTCGAGTGTACTACGGGGTGATCCTAGTGATGTGGATCATTGGTGCTGCAATCGAAATTTGGCAAACCGACCGTACAGGCAAAAGTGAATGGAGAAATAGACGGGCAGCTGCTTCGGTTGGTTTTACTTACGATTTTTCGAATCAATTCGAGCTTATCGGAGACCAAAGGACTCAGTTTTGTCTACTTTCTTCAAAAACTGAACAGCTTTCCTTTTCAGACTGTCTAGGTCATTTAATAAGGCGAAGGAATGTAGGTGTCTACTACGAATCCTAAATGACTAATGACTGTTATAGGATTACCAATTTTTTATATTTTTAGGCGTTCGCTGTGCTAAATTGCCTTCTGTTTTCTCTCAGTTTATTCTTTTCCTACAAGCTGGAGATTTGATTAAATCAGTCTTCATCTACCAAAACTCCAATGAACTTGCATTATATCAACGTCATTTTGCTGTTCAGTATTTTTCGGTTTCTGCATTAATTGCTATATTATATACTTGCTTTGTGTGGGATAAACTATATTTTTAGCATATTTATTATACCTTTTAATATTATTAGTAATATTACTTTGCTTTTAGATTGTTTTTTCAATTTGATGGCAACATGAGGTTATTTTAAATATTTGATAATAGCTGAGATACTGAGTACAAAAAATAAAAACTGACGTTACAAAACCGTTTTCGACATACACGCTGCCTATTTACGCTAGTCATTGTTCCAAATTATTATGTTATTATTATGTTGATGAACTCAACTTGGCCAACTTGGCCAACTTAAGTTGGCCAAATCAACTTGGCCAACTTGGCCAACTTGAACATCCGATACTTTCACTATTTGAAATAAAGTCAAGTTCAAATCTCGAAGTTTACAATTTAAATTTTTATTTTCATTAACTGACCAACTAACTTGAAAAAGTTAACTAGAGGATTAGAACTTGACTTCATTTCAAATAGTCAAAGTATCGGATGTTCAAGTTGGCCAAGTTGGCCAAGTTGATTTGGAAATTTTGAGTTGGCCAACTTAAGTTGGCCAAGTTGGCCAAGTTGATTTGGCCAACTTAAGTTGGCCAAATTGGCCAAGTTGATTTGGCCAACTCAAGTTGGCCAAGTTGGCCAGGTTTATTTGGCCAACTTAAGCCAACTTCAATCGCTAACTTGGCCAAATTCAGTTGGCCAACTTGGCCAACTTAAGTTGGCCAACTCAACTTGGCCAACTTGGCCAACTTAAGTTGGCCAACTCAACTTGGCCAACTTGGCCAACTTAAGTTGGCCAACTCAACTTGGCCAACTTGGCCAACTTATGTTGGCCAACTTGGCCAACTTATGTTGGCCAAATCAACTTGGCCAACTTGTCCAACTTGAACATCCGATACTTTCACTATTTGAAATAAAGTCAAGTTCAAATCTCGAAGTTTACATTTTAAATTTTTATTTTCATTAACTGACTAACTAACTTGAAAAAGTTAACTAGAGGATTAGAACTTGACTTCATTTCAAATAGTCAAAGTATCGGATGTTCAAGTTGGCCAAGTTGGCCAAGTTGATTTGGAAAAGTTGAGTTGGCCAACTTAAGTTGGCCAAGTTGGCCAAGTTGATTTGGCCAACTTAAGTTGGCCAAATTGGCCAAGTTGATTTGGCCAACTCAAGTTGGCCAAGTTGGCCAGGTTTATTTGGCCAACTTAAGCCAACTTCAATCGCTAACTTGGCCAAATTCAGTTGGCCAACTTGGCCAACTTAAGTTGGCCAACTCAACTTGGCCAACTTAAGTTGGCCAACTCAACTTGGCCAACTTGGCCAACTTAAGTTGGCCAACTCAACTCGGCCAACTTGGCCAACTTAAGTTGGCCAAATCAACTTGGCCAACTTGGCCAACTTGAACATCCGATACTTTCACTATTTGAAATAAAGTCAAGTTCAAATCTTGAAGTTTACATTTTAAATTTTCATTTTCATTAACTGACTAACTAACTTGAAAAAGTTAACTAGAGGATTAGAACTTGACTTCATTTCAAATAGTCAAAGTATCGGATGTTCAAGTTGGCCAAGTTGGCCAAGTTGATTTGGAAAAGTTGAGTTGGCCAAGTTGATTTGGCCAACTTAAGTTGGCCAAATTGGCCAAGTTGATTTGGCCAACTCAAGTTGGCCAAGTTGGCCAAGTTGATTTGGCCAACTTAAGCCAACTTCAATCGCCAACTTGGCCAAATTCAGTTGGCCAACTTGGCCAACTTAAGTTGGCCAACTCAACTTGGCCAACTTGGCCAACTTAAGTTGGCCAACTCAACTTGGCCAACTTGGCCAACTTAAGTTGGCCAACTCAACTTGGCCAACTTGGCCAACTTAAATTGGCCAACTCAACTTGGCCAACTTGGCCAACTTAAGTTGGCCAAATCAACTTGGCCAACTTGTCCAACTTGAACATCCGATACTTTCACTATTTGAAATAAAGTCAAGTTCAAATCTTGAAGTTTACATTTTAAATTTTCATTTTCATTAACTGACTAACTAACTTGAAAAAGTTAACTAGAGGATTAGAACTTGACTTCATTTCAAATAGTCAAAGTATCGGATGTTCAAGTTGGCCAAGTTGGCCAAGTTGAGTTGGCCAACTTAAGTTGGCCAACTTAAGTTAGCCAAGTTGGCCAAGTTAAGTTGGCCAACTTAAGTTGGCCAAGTTGGCCAAGTTGATTTGGCCAACTTAAGTTGGCCAAGTTGGCCAACTTATGGTGGGAAAGTTGAGTTGGCCAAGTTGACCAAGTTGAGATGGCCAAGTTGGCAAATTTGCAGCAAAGTTAACAGTGTAGGACACTACACTTGGGCCAAGTTAGCAGTGAATAACACTACACTTGGGCCGTTTTATGTATACGACAAAAAGTCCATAATGGAAAGAGTATGATCCACTGAAAAAGGTATCATCTGAGAACTTTCTGAAATGGGCACCCAACGGTTAATGTAACGGGGGTCGTGCAACGTACCCAATTATTTATGTTTTATTTATTTTCGTTATGCCCACAATCAAACTACCGTAGTGTGACGCTGTAGATAGCCTAGCTATATTAGTAATAGGCAATATATGTAAGATCTGAATTGATGATGGCTTTGTTGAACGGCCCCATATGGCAATGTTCTAATTTGGGTGCGCTGCAAGATGCACATTTGGTAACGTCCCATTCAGGGCCGGATAATGTCAAACACATCCACACAGCTGCCATGCCGGCCGCAGAGTGTCATACTCTTATAGTACACTTGGACCAAGTAACAAGTAACTTGTAACTTAAACATCCCTACACTTGGTACAAGTTATGAAATGATAATATGCAGTAAAAGTATATATGTATGTAAAATATTATTGTATTTGTTGAAATGTACACCTACGTAATGACTAATGATAGTTAGGATGTTAGTATATGAACAAGTTCTTCTGCTGAGTGAGAAGTGGTTACATTGCGAGGCCTGTGTGTCAATATTCCAAAGGAAATATTCAATGCGGCCAAATCTTGTGGATCTAATGATTTCAAGCAACAATTTCTGAACACATCATCTGCTGAGTAGCTCCAAACCAAACCCAATCCAAAGCTTTTGAAAGAGCAAAAATTACCAAAGCTTAACACGCTTTTGGAGGAGAAAACTTTAGTCAAAAACAGTACTTTTTAAAAAAATAAGTCTCACCGAGATTTGAACTCGGATAACTGGATTATAGATCCAGTGTGCTAACCATTACACTATGAGACCACTGGAACTGTCTTGTTAAGTTCGACTGATGTAAGTTCTTTGTCAAGCGGAGTGTAAATTATGAACTACTATCTTAATTCGTATTCGCTTGATATTCCATAGTGTTGATACAAATTCAGCAAGTCCATTTTGTTATTGTCCATTAGGTATCCATTTTTAAAAGCTAAACCACTTTTACACGCTTCACGACATTTTTCACTTATCGTAATCACCGTGATTTTGGTTGTTTGATTGAAGTTAAAATGCAGTTAACACATCTGCTGGCCCGGTTGGCTCGGTTGGTAGTGCGTTGAGCATCTACAGAGCATCTGATTGAAGATCAGACTGTTGGCAGTTCGATTCTGCCCCGGAGCTGCTTATTTTGCAATCTGCGGAGTTCCAGCCGCTAAAAGTTCAGATGTGTTTGTGTTTGTGCGAAGGTACGTGCAGAACACCGAGGTACCTGCATTTCTAGTGTTAAATAACACTAGAAATTCGACCTACCCGAATTAACGTAGGACGATGAGCTTCTGAATATAGTATATACGCGGCCCCCGAGGGGGCCGCGTAAAAACCTCTGGTCCAGGGGCATATTCAAAAAATTACCTGCATGTAAAGTTACGCTAACTTTACCCACAGGTCAGATTACGGTAAAGTTAAATTCTGTGGATAAAGGAAAAGTTAAAGTGTAAAACAATGTCAACGTGGACGGTTAAACAGTAAAGAATACATTAACTTAAGGGGGTAGTGTCGCGAAAGCAGTTTTGCTCATAGGCTGTGAAAATAGAACTTTTTGTTTTGAAGTAGTACATTCAATGAGAAGCTAGGCCAACGCTGTATGGTATCAAATAATTACTGCCAGACATCACACTATCAATATTGACAAATATCTTGGACCAATCGTCATTAGTAAGCCAGACATCACACAATAGGGACATAAAAGTTCGAAAAATCAAGCCAGATATCAGATTGGCCAGCATGTGAAGTACACATAATGTGTGGACGCACAATTTTTTGCGACAAAAAAGAAAAAAAGAAAACTGAAGGTTCGTTTTCCTTTTGATTTGAAAATAAGCGTCTAGATTTTTCGCAATTTATCATTATTGCGGTTACTATTTTACAGTTTACGTACACCTTCACAGTTCAAACTAGTATCACTCCACAGCCGCTACAGTAATCTGCACTAAATTTTGTGTGCATAAACTACAACAAATGTGCTATTAGCCTGTGTAAAAAACTAAACAGAAAAACTAATAAATGTGACTAAAAAATGGAATGTGAATAGGTTTTTTTTTCGTCATTTTTCCGACTTTGAGATATTATTGCAAAGTATATGCTAAACCAATTTTGCTGAAACTTGGCAAAATAATTTGCCTTTAGATAGATTTTTAAAATATAGAAAGAACAATTTCTAACAATTTACTGAACAAGTTTTACAGTCGCGCAAAATCGACTGCTTTCGCGACACTACCCCCTTAAGCTGCGAAACAAGATAAGGCACTTTTCTAATCCAAATCCTAATTGAGTCAGTGTCTGAGAATACGACTTTAGGGTAAAGTTTACCCTTTGGGTAAAGTTAGATAAACTTTACCTGGGGGTAATACGGCCTTAGAATCGCCATAAAATATTGGCGGTCAATACTTGAGTTTACTTAATTGAGGGGAAAGGTTACACTTGGCCAATTTTGGCCATGCGTAACCACTTAACCAATTTGTGAGGTACACAAAACGTGGCGATACACAATTTTTGCCACAATTTAGAAAAAATAAAAATCTAGGTCGTTTTTCCTTCGATTAAAAAATACATAACTTTGTAGATGTTCCACATGTTGCTCTGAGTTCCACAGTTTAAGTACAACCAAGAGTACATAATGTACATAATAGGGAATAATAGACATGAACTATGCGGTGAGTTGGTGATGTGCTAAAACGAAGGCGGGTAAACCCTCCCCCCCCCCCTGAAATCAAGGCGTAGAACGGCTATTTCGCCGGGGAATCGTTCCGGCCGATTAGCTAGAATAGGGAAGAGTGTCATAGTCATACTCTTCCCTATTATGTACTCTTGGTACCACGTAGCTCAAACGAGTATAATTCAACAGCTGCTGCAGCAACTAGCATTATATTTATATATGCATGAACTACAGCATACCTACGTGCTTTCAGCCTGTATAATCAAAGAAAACAAACAGATCTTAAATTAAGACGAATATATCAATGTGAATAGACTTTTTAAATGTCATATTTTCTACTTTGTGATTTTATTGCAAGCTGTATGTTTCAGCAAATTAGGTAGTTGAAACTTGCCAAAATAGAAAGTCTAGGATAGATCTTTAAAATATATGAAGAAGGAATTTTAAATTTTCATTGAACAAGTTTTTTAGACATACAAAGTTGACTGCTTTCATAAACCCAGGTAGGCTTTTCTGTCAAATTGGTACTAATTTTTTTTACAAACACATCAAGTAGAATGCTAAATAATTCATAACTTAATAAAAACAGCTTTACTAATAAGCAACCCTCATTCCTTCCGGCATATCCGCCACATATTCGTAGTCGATGAAGAGTCTTCCATCCTTCACAGTAACAGTTTTCATGTCATTCTTGGCTTTTCTAATGATCGATTCCACACTCCCGACCAAGTTAAAGTGATTACTGATCATGTGTTGCGATTGCACAGAGCGTAGACCGGTAGCTACAGTTTTTATCCTGGAACCCGTGTGAAGATTTTTCTCAAAAGAGTGCGGACTGCTGAAATACATGCTTTTCGAATGCATGCTTTTCTTTTCATCTTGCCCCCGAAGTCTTGAGGTCAGCGCCTGGCGATACAAGTCGTGACCCGGAATTATTTTAGCTCGAGGCGTGAATAAGTCTTCGACTGGGCAAGAACTGACACTGCAATCGTCTGGAGAGATCAGTCCTAAAATTAAAAAAATGTCAATCCATGTTCTACTAACAAATGCTATTATTTACTAACCAAACATAGTGCCCATTTTATTCCCCCTATTTTTGGCAATATATACTACATACCTAATGTTTTTTTATCACCAGCAACCAGTGCAAACAGATCCAGCTAATTTTAAAACCGGTCACGGGGTGCACTAATTAGCTAATTTCTTTACAGACACAAGCAAGTACAATGCTTAAATAATTCATAACTTAATTAAATATAAAAACAGCTTTTAATAGGGGATAATTTACTAATAAGCAACTCTCATTCCTACAGATATCATAGGTCAACTATAAGGCGGAAATACCCTTGAAGAATCATCGTGTGCCTTCTCATCATCTACTAAAAACCATCTTATACATCAGTTTGAACGACCAAGTTTACATACCTCCAGTATCAGACTGGAAAGGATAGGAATTATCGAGATCTGTATCCGAATACTCTGCAGTATCCACAGATTTATTAAAGAATGCAGGGCCGCTCAAAGCATGTCCGTTATTCTGTGATATTACGTTATTGTTATTTGTCATTATAGCATCTTCGTTGTAGGCACGCACGGATTTATAGGTTATTATATCGCGTGTTTTGTGAGACGACTCATCTCTTGAAAAACAGTTTCCCATTTTAAACTGCTTTATCACAGATGATGAGTTAAATTTAATTTTTTTCAGCAACTAAGGTTACGATGTTAACCATTCTGCAATTCACAAAGATAAACGGCAACCCTAAAATGACCAATGAAAACATGACTAAATTTGACAAAAAGAAAAACAGACATTTACGTTTAAAAATTAGGTAACATCACGGGGATGTTTTTCTCTGTGGAACTCAACTGTATACAGCGAAACAGGATGTTGATGCGTACTTTTAATATGCGTTACATATTCACTAAAAGATGAATTGGGTATTGGTTACATCGCTTTTCTTCTAGCAAAAATCACTATTGCACCATTTGTTCAAAATAAGTATATATGTAACTGTGTAGATATAACTGATAATGACAAATTGACAATTATATGTAAAGGGTAAAAAAACGCTATAAAAAACCGCGTTGCATAGAGTTTACCTTACCAACAAAAAAACATTGAACCAAGAAAACACAAAATGAAGAAAGAAAGAATGTCAACAAAAGATAATTTAATTAATATGTTGGATTGTTATTCCTAGTCATAGCATTAGCAGTGGTTCTTAGTTATTTCCACATGACAGCAAACTCCATGCCGATTTATAATAACAATTATTAAATTAAGAACTAATTACAAACGTAAATGTGTAAAAGTTTTCCTTCTTATTTTTTTACAGTTTGACATTGCCACAAGTGTTTCAAAACCGGACTTTTTAAAGCAGACAAGATCCAGAATTTACATTGTTGCACATTCTGCAGCTTAACCCTATTTTAAGTGACTCAGTTCTTGCTTTATTATTTTAGTTTTTGATACTTTTAAATTTGGCTCATCAGAATTCCGATTTTTATGTGTATTAGGAATGTATTTTTGGTTTGTGCTGTGTTTTTTGTAACACTGAGTTTTTAATGCAATAAAACGAAAGAATTTGATTAAAACAAACCTTGAATTAAAAAAATAATGGCTTTTGGAAAAACCCAATTGCATTTTTTATTTCGATAAAAATATGACTCGAGATTTCAACATTAAGAAATATGAACACGAAGTCTGCATTAAGACACATTGTACTTCAGATTATACATACATAGTATAACGAGCTTTTGCGTTATTTACAAAAAAATTTCGTAAATTCGACATGGTTTTTACATCTTTCGCTTAGAAATTTTCGAAATAAATTATATTGAGAATAATTTCACGTGTCTACATAAAATCTTGATAGACCATAACGTAATTTATTAGTGAAAAATAGTTTAATCAGCCGATTATTGTATATACGTAGTATAGAATTAAACGACATACTTTCAAATTGTTTTCACCAGAATCAGTACAAAACACGACTTCACGTTCACATTTATCCATAAAAAACTACCTGTGTATCTGCCTTATGAAAAAATTCAATATCTAGGGTTTAACGGTGAACAGGCTTTGAGAAGTGCCGGAAAAAATATGTTCTGCCGAACTTGACACGAGTAAGAAAGTTTGGTTTGTAAAAACGGCTAAAAAGGAAGTGAAAACTTAATTATGCAGCAGCAAATTCTATAGTACGAAAGTTGCGACAGGAACCAAACCGTTTAGAACATCAATGAAGTGCGAAGTATTTTCGAGACGTTTTTGACAATTTATGATTGGGTAGGGCAGTAAAAACTCAACAAATTTCAAAGTTTCATGAAACTCAGAGAATTAACTAGAGTTTGCAACGTTTTGCAAAATCAGTTGACAATATAAGTAACTTTGCTTAGGCATACAGGTGTATGCTACAGGTATGTCTGGTGTGGGCGTCCGTTAATAGGTAGTTTGCGTGCCGTTATGCTGAGTTAAAAAAGTTATTTTTTTAAAAAAATCCTAAAAAATTATAAAACTGAAAAGCGAGCAAAATATTTTCATAAGACGCACAACGCAGCAAGATTAGTCAGGAAAACAATTTCAGGGTTATGAAATTGGCTTAGAGGTTGTCTGGCGGGGCAGACATAAATTCAGACCTCAACTTAATTCCCAACTGATCTCGAGTTTAAATTGATGGTCTTTTGAAAATGCGCTTTTGATAAACTTCTATCAGATGTCATTTCAGGCAAGAAAATTAGTCAAAGCTCAGGTGTGAAAATATGATCTTAAAAACCCAACCAAGCTAGAGATTTAAAAAAATTAGAGGAATATCAAAAATGCGTTAATTAATAAGACAGATGGTGGGAAGCTTGTGAGTGCAACGGTCCGTTTAATCTGGTCAAGGAGTTAACCAGATTAATAATAGCCTACTAATTCCTAGGCATTTGCTCAAGAAAGATTCCACAAGGATACATGTTAATAATAATAAGCAGAATTTTTAACTACATATTTCAGCTGTACGTATTAAATAAATAAATATTTTGGACACAACTGCCTAACTTCGATATAAACAGATAATAATATTTACATA
>JASANF010012872.1:0-92530 GCA_030248245.1 Trissonchulus sp. WLG1_4 | reverse complement strand
TTTGAACTAGTTTTGGACTAGTTTTGAACAAATGGTTTTCCTGTGTAATCGAGCAAAATGGATCGAATTGGTCGGAAAATGTCACTAATATATCCTAAATTGCATGCCCTTATTTCCCATGGCGGCCAAAAACCTCCCCCACTCTCTGTTCCCCACACCATCCCCTAACTAAGCGCTTAGCGCTTAGGGAGCTCCCGAGGTCCCTAAACTTAAGGTGGTAGTTGCGTTTTCGAGGTTTTTGTGATTTCTATGTAAACTTTGCGCCACCAGTACTCAAGTTATAAGTGACGCCTGAGCATGAATTTTTGGGACAGTACTATAAAGGTCAAAATCCCCAGGCATGTCTCTCACTTTTTCGAAATTTCACCTATGGACATTTTTAGAGGGTTTTAATTACTAAAAAATATCTTAAATTTTCGGTGCGTTTGCTTTTCAGCTATTTTCTCAGTAAATTGACTAGTTATCAAAAAAGTGGGGGACATGCCTGGGGCTTTTAAACATGTCAAAAACCTTACCAACTTTCAGCCCCAACAGGTAATCGTATGATTCAGAGCTGTGGCGCAAACTTTTTGTAAAAAATTGTAATATTTTGGAAATGACCTTTCTTTAGTCGCTTATATTGGAAACAAAATCACAGGTTAAATTTCAATGCATGGCATACATTTAGGAAACATATTGTTCTACCTAATGCAAAAGACCGCTTGTGATTTGAATTTGTAAACGCTGAGCTATGCCTTTTCAAAAAAACACCTAAAAACGCAATTACCCCCTTAAGCGCTTAATTCTAAGCCAAACACTAAATTTTAAGTATGTGAATACAAAATTGATACGCTAAGTTAAGCGTTAGTGTTTGCTAAGCGCTTAAATAAACACTAAGTATGTGAATAACACTTAGCGCTTATAAGCGCGAACACTTAGTGTAAACACTAACTTTAAGCGTTACACTTAGTATGTGAATACGGGCCTTAGGCTTGGGCTTAGTATCAGGCTTAGGCTTAGGTTCAGGCTTAGGCTTAGGCTTAGGCTCAGGCTTAGGCAATATAAAAACGAAATTTTCAGAAAAAATCCTGCCAGCTTAGCCTAGAGAATCCTGCCAGCTAAGCCTAGACAATGCCTATAAACATCATAATGCACTCAAAACTATCCAAAAATAGGAATTATAGCCATTTTTGGCTTCGGACTTTGGCCTACGTTCACTTCCAAAAACACTGAAAATGCAATTTTGAAGGGGTCATAGCTCAGAAAATCCAAATTTGTGGATAGGGGTTCTATTACAAAAAATGCTTCCCTCAAGTTGCTCTACTCCAAAAAATAGGTGCACTATTTCCCCCACCCAACTGCACTTGATCCCGGTGCTTTTAGCAGTATGCATTTGCTGGTTTTTTAGATGTTGGCTGACAAATCATGCCTTCAGTTGAGCAACAAGCCTCAGTCGACGAGTTGGTCACGGGGCTGTGCAGTTTTGCGAAGCTGGAACGAGACTCAGCCTTGGAAAAATTACAACAGCAGCTGCCAAATTTACCCACAGCGGATTTTGAGTATGTTATGTAACAGCACCAAAATTTTGGGTACCGTTCCCCCCCCCCCGTGGTGGTACCCCCGCTGCCCTGCGTCAACTCACTTTTGACCCCCCCTCCCAAAAATGACGCAATTTTTACCTTTTTTGACCAAAAAACACATTTTTACAATTTTGGGCAAAAATTTCAGTAAAAATTGCTTATGCCTATTAAATATATATATATATATATAAATATATATATATATATAAATAATAAAGTTTATTAAAACTACATATATAATTGGCGCAGAGTTTTTTCAGAGTTAATGTGTTATCTGGGTTTTTTTTCGCTGGCAAATTTTCGCAATTTTGCGAAAAGCTTGAAATTTTTTTCGCAAAATAAATTTTTTTCGCAGACTTATTTTTGTTACTTAAGGTGGTAGTTACGTTTTCGCAACTTTTTTCAATGTTCTATTTTGTAGCAATTCCTAAATCAATTTACAAGCTGTCTTTTGCATATTGTTAATCAACTTGTTTTTTACAAAATTACAATATTTCAAGAGTCACTGTTACTCATAGTGTGCACGCCAACTATTTTGGTGAAGCTCATCAGCTCAATTTCATGCATTTTTCCCCGCATTTCGTTATTTCTTCACTGTGGTAAAAAATTCCGCATACAATTACGCAATTTATACCAAAGGCACGTTGATGTGTTACAAAACTGCTTTTATGCTTAACTAAACGTAATAATTTAGCAGATTTTTACAGTGAGCAAAAGTTTGCTTCAAATTTTTCTAAAAAGTCAAGAAACGGCAGTTTTTATGACTTTGGTAGGCTGTAACTAAAAAAATAATCAACCTATTCACTCAATTCGAAAAAGGTATAGGGCAAATTTATTTGGCTACTGTCAAATAAGCTGTCTTCGCATTCTTATGAACGGAACAGGATATTGGTTACTTCAACTGAAATCACTCGTTGTGCTCAAAAATGACGGATTTTTTAAAAAATTTTAATTCAGTTAAATAGGGCCTCATTGGGGTCAGCTAATATTACATTAAGCACAGTTTTCCCGTATCCGTTGAAAAAATGGCGGACAAAAGTTTTAAAAATGACGTTTCTGAAACTGAAGAAAATTTGCAATTTTTGAAGGGGTTTATTAACACTGCCAATGCTCGTGGCTGCTGTGACATATACTAACCAAATTTTGCAGGTATAATAGATGCATAAGGGACTATGTACATGTAAATTATTGTGCAAAGTGGTTATTGGTATTTTGTGATATTGGCATGAGAAGTAGAATTGGGGTAAAAAAATTTAAAGTTACAGATCGCCTAGAACGACATTAACAGAAATATATCATATTGTAGCTGAAAATATTCTTAAAATAAATTGGGTTAGACCTTTTTTGAATGGCCTTTATGAGTAGTGCTAAGAGCCACAAAAAGTAGCATACCATTTTTGTAAGTCCTCAAAAAATACACAAAAAATCCAGTTTTTTAGCTATAAATTAGCCGTAAAAGTTTGAATTAATGTCAAAATTAGCTGAAATATTGCTATTTACATTCGCAATATACCGTGCCAAGTTTGATTATGTTCGATAAAGTAACTTTTGAATTATTTCAAAAACTTCGAAAACGTAACTACCACCTTAATGTAGTAGATTTTACATTTAAATGTTAATAAAACATTAATTACGCCTATACAGGATTAAAGGCCTATTCACACGAGGACGCATTTTGCTCCATGGCGTACGCCTTGGTGTACGCCCTGCAATGCGCCCGCTCAGTGCGTCCTCGTGGTGAATAGGGCCGTAGACTGACGAAATTTTTACCCGTTTTGGCCAAAAAGCAACGATTTTGACATTTTATTTAAATTTATGGAGCCGTGCCTGAGAATTTGGGTAATTTTTCACAGTTTTCACTTTTCACAATCAGAATGTTCAGGCGTAAAGAAATTCCAGAAGTCCCGGCCAATGATCAAGTTAGGCCTGAAAATGCTAACATTTTGAAGTGTTTCTTCTTCTCATTATGTCACCTCCGACCCCTAATATACCTGTATATCAGTGTTACTTGCAGTTGGTGTGATGACACATGGGAGAAAATGTGTCCATCTACAGTCACTAGAAACATCAAGTCACAAAGTTGCACGAGTCCGGGCCGGGCCTAGGGGATCACAAAAGTCGGAGAAATTTTCAATTTTTAGGCCAAATTTGGTCAATCAGAGACGATCGGAAATGTTTTCCGACTAAACCACAGAAAATAAGCGCATAGAGTTTACGAGTTCACCTCCACTGAGGCAAAACTTTTTCGCAGTTTTGCGAAAAGGTTTGAAATTTTTTCACGACCATCAAATTTTTTCGCAACTGCGAATGTTTTTGCGCAAAAAAACCCAGTGTGGTATAGTAGTAGTATTCAGTATTATATATAAATTTTAGCTATATATATATATATATATATATATATATATATATATATATATATAGTAGGGGGGCAAAAAACACATGGGAACTAAGCTTATAACATAGATAGGTTTAATAGTAGCAGCAATGGTGCCTACATCAGCATGTATTTAGCTTATGGCAAAAGCTATCGATTGGTGTCGTATGGAATTCGAATATACTAGTGCGTATTGTCCAAGGTTTCACTGTATTTCGCATGTGGGCAAAAACCGGCTGTGGAGAAAAACGGGTATTTTTTAGTCTAGCTTTGCTATGTTTTTCTGTCTAATGTATTTATCTTTGCTTTTTCTCTATACTTTTATATGGCATAGAGTTATATCCTTTCTTCTTGCTGTGGTTACATTTTTGTGCTGGCTGATAAAATATGTTGCAGATATTTCTAGTCTAAGGTTGGGACAATTGTGTGATTTATGCATCTTTAAAATTGATTAATAGTGTTAAAGGGACTGTCATCGGGCTTCCATCCGTCTAGGCATCTTGTCGATTTATCTAGTTTGGGGCTCTTCTCGTATGCTTGTGATAATACTTTGGTGTGTTTTTATATGTTTTGGGTTGATTATGGGGGTTGAGAAAAACTCATATTTTTTGAATTTGGAAGGTGGCGGAAGCGGAGGGTGTGCAAGAGACCATATATGCTTATGCCATGAGCGTCGGGTCAAAGCTTCTGCTTGCCTTTTACGCTTCGTTTTCTTTGGGTGTCCTTTGAGCTTGTGTGTCTGTGTCTGGTTCTATTGCTTGCTCCTCAGCATATGTCGATATCTCGTATTAGCTCTGTCCTGTGTTCGCTGAGTGATGAGCTGAATCGTGTTTTTCCTCTCTCTTTCTCCTGCTTTTCCTCTATATATTCTCCCTGTTTTTGCTCTTGAGTGCCTGCTACGTTTGCAGCCGCCCTGGGACCTGCCCTGCTCGCCAGACGCTTCTGCAAGCCGTGCGCCAAGCATATGACTGCTGGCCCGCTGGACGGCTCCGCTGCGATATTGGCTGCGGTTCGTGTTCGTTTGGCGCGGTTGGCTGTGATTTGGCTTAGTATATGTTTTTTGAGGGGCTCGAATGTGGCTTTTTATATATGTATTGTTAAGTTTTGTTTGGGTGCGCCGCAGCAGTGGCGGATCTAATTCAAAGGCGATTAGCCACCAAATCATAAAGCTAACTATCCATTTTGGTTTTCCAAGAACCACACAATAAAATAATGTTCTTCTTTTGCATACAGAAGTTTCACCAAAAATTTCACGTAAGTCGTAACTTTATAGCCGGTTACATCGCGAAATATTTGCCCCGCCCTGCCACCCCCCGAAATTTTTAAATTTCGCCCTAAATCCGGCAAAGAAGCATATGGTGATTTTTTTGCAAACTGAAGCTTGCTAAAAGGCGCAGTTTCGCAATTGGGGGCATACTATACAGAAATTAATAGTGAGCCACTACTGTTCACTGTGTCAAACACGCAAACTACCAAAAAAATTTCAAATTTCATTCTAAAGACTTACAGCATCCGAAGCGTGAGATCCAATGAGCTTATCGAGCACCGGGTCAGCCGCATCCTGATCCACTTTCACTCGTTCCAGGTTGTCGTGAATTAGTCGAAAGACGGTCGCGCGACAGCGGTCGTAAACCACTGGACCAAGCCGTGCACAAATGGCTCCCAGTGTTTCGCCTAAAACATAGATAGACCAGTGGGATGAAAAAGTTGTTTTATAAAACCATTCCCCAATACGATTTCTACAGACCAGTCATGGTCGAATTGACGACCAGACATCTATGCCAACCCCCGCCACTCATCAGAGGTGAACCTGGGCGTAACCACAGGTCGAGGAGTGGAGATGGGAACAGAGCATTTCCCCTTCCTTCATTTTTTCTGACTAAAAATTTACATAAGGGTTTAAGCTATGTGCTTCGGTCAAAACAAATAGCCGATACGTCTTTAAATGACGAAATGAAACCTAAAACGACACTATAATTCGTCTAATTTTTTTCAGGGGGATGCAATTATTCTTATCCCCCAGTATATAAGCTTCAGAATTCAGAGTGACCGCTAACCTGCCAAAACGATAACGATAATACATATATAAAAAGCCACATTCGAGCCCCTCAAAAAACATATAACTAAATGCCAAAAATCAGTCAGCCAACCTGCGGCCAAACGAACACGAACTTCGCCATGTTCCAGATTGGCAGCCGCAGCCCGTTCCAGCTGGGCCAGGAAATTCCCACAGGCCTCTTGGCGCCGACTGGTCTCCGCACAAGTCTTGCCGGCCATGAAACAGCCCTGCAATGGTTCCCACTGGTTGCTGGTGCTTTGCAATACGTCTAGCAGGCGACTTTCAAGATACCTGAAAAAACAGTCGGTGTCAGATTATATATAGTCAGGGGGTAAAAAAACACGGAGTAAAAGAGTTAAGAGGGGTAAAAAAACACGATTTCTTACTTTCGCTCATTACTCAGCGAACACAAGGGTTACAGAGCTGTAACATACTGTAATAGAAATTGTACGTCATATGCTGTAATTCTATTGCATTAGTCATTACAGAAGTTTAGAATGTATGGCAGACACACAAGCTCAAAGTTGACACCCAAAAAATGGTCAAAAACGTAAGCGTTTTAATAAGTTGCTAAGGTTGTAGCATGAAGCTCTTTTGACCCTGACGCTTCATGTTGTGCATAGTAGCATTATTTTATGTGGTCTTTCTTTTGGCATACCTTGCTTTCCGCCACCTTTCCAAATTCTAATAATAATGTATTTTGGATGTGTTTTTTTACCCCCATAATTTCAACCCAAAACGGGTAAAAAACACACTTCAAAGTGGTTTTATTTATCACAAGCATGTACTGAGAAGATGGGTAGCGGGCCCAAACTTAGTGTATGAAGTACTTCTGTGACTTAAAGATTGGCCCTTAGACTGGTTGTATTGTGTTGAAATGGCCCCTGATGACAGGTCCCTATGTTTAACACCTATTTTAGTAGGTCAATTTTTTAAGACGCATAAATCACACTAATTTTGTGTCCGAAATGCCTTTTAGTGATGTAGAATGATTTATCTGCAACATATTTTTTATCAGGCCCATTGGCAGTGCAAAAATTTGCAGTTACACCGTGCAAGTGCAGTAGAATCAGGTCGGATATAACTTGATGCCCATTGTGATTTTAAAAGTTTATAGTAGTTTAAAAAGCTTAAAGGTTATAAAAAACAACATTTAGACTAGAAAAACATTAGAAAAGCGAAGTACTCGCAAAAAATGACCCGTGTTTTTTTCTCCACAGCCGTGTTTTTTTGCCCACATGCGGGGTAAAAAAACACGGTTGGAAACCGGTTTGGCACAATATGCGCATGAGGTATATTCGGTTTTACTACACCAATCGATAGCTTTTGCCATAAGCTAAATACATGCTGATGTAGGCACCATTGCTCACCATCAAACCTATCTGATGTTATAAGCTTAGTTCCCTATGCGTGTTTTTATCCCCCCCCCTGACTATATATATATATATATATATATATATATATATATATATATATATAGCTAAAATTTATATATAATACTGAATACTACTACTATACCACACTGGGTTTTTTTGCGCAAAAACATTCGCAGTTGCGAAAAAATTTGATGGTCGTGAAAAAATTTCAAACCTTTTCGCAAAACTGCGAAAAAATTTTGCCGCAGTGGAGGTGAACTCGTAAACTCTATGCGCTGATTTTTGTGGTTTAGTCGGAAAACATTTCCGATACGTCCCCAATTGACCAAATTTGGCCTAAAAATTGAAAATTTCTCCGACTTTTGTGATCCCCTAGGCCCGGCCCGGACTCGTGCAACTTTGTGACTTGATGTTTCTAGTGACTGTAAATGGGACACATTTTCTCCCATGTGTCATCACACCAACTGCAAGTAACACTAATATACAGTATATTAGGGGTCGGAGGTGACATAATGAAGAAGAGAAACATTTCAAAATGTTAGCATTTTCAGGCCTAACTTGATCATTGGCCGGGACTTCTGGAATTTCTTTACGGCTGAACATCGATTGTGAAAAGTGAAAACTGTGAAAAATTACCCAAATTCTCAGGACGGCTCCATAAATTTAAATAAAATGTCAAAATCGTTGCTTTTTGGCCAAAACGGGTAAAAATTGCGTCAGTCTTAGGGCCTATTCACACGAGGACGCATGAGCGGGCGCATTGCAGGGCGTACACTAAGGCGTACGCCATGGAGCAAAATGCGTCCTCGTGTGAATAGGCCTTTAATCCTGTATAGGCGTAATTAATGTTTTATTAACATTTAAATGTAAAATCTACTGCATTAAGGTGGTAGTTACGTTTTCGAAGTTTTTGCAATAATTCAAAAGTTACTTTATCGAACATAATCAAACTTGGCACGGATATTGCGAATGTAAATAGCAATATTTCAGCTAATTTTGACATTGATTCAAACTTTTACGGCTAATTTATAGCTAAAAAACTGGATTTTTTGTGTATTTTTTGAGGACTTACAAAATGGTATGCAAATTTTTGTGGCTCTTACACTACTCATAAAGGCCATTCAAAAAAGGTCTAACCCAATTTATTTTAAGAATATTTTCAGCTACAATATGATATATTTCTGTTAGTCGTTCTAGGCGATCTGTAACTTTAAATTTTTTTACCCCAATTCTGACTTCTCATGCCAATATCACAAAATACCAATAACCACTTTGCACAATAATTTACATGTACATAGTCCCTTATGCATCTATTATACCTGCAAAATTTGGTTAGTATATGTCACAGCAGCCACGAGCATTGGCAGTGTTAATAAACCCCTTCAAAAATTGCAAATTTTCTTCAGTTTCAGAAACGTCATTTTTAAAACTTTTGTCCGCCATTTTTTCAACGGATACGGGAAAACTGTGCTTAATGTAATATTAGCTGACCCCAATGAGGCCCTATTTAACTGAATTAAAATTTTTTAAAAAATCCGTCATTTTTGAGCACAATGAGTGATTTCAGTTGAAGTAACCAATATCCTGTTCCGTTCATAAGAATGCGAAGACAGCTTATTTGACAGTAGCCAAATAAATTTGCCCTATACCTTTTTCGAATTGAGTGAATAGGTTGATTATTTTTTTAGTTACAGCCTACCAAAGTCATAAAAACTGCCGTTTCTTGACTTTTTAGAAAAATTTGAAGCAAACTTTTGCTCACTGTAAAAATCTGCTAAATTATTACGTTTAGTTAAGCATACCAGCAGTTTTGTAACACATCAACGTGCCTTTGGTATAAATTGCGTAATTGTATGCGGAATTTTTTTACCACAGTGAAGAAATAACGAAATGCGGGGAAAAATGCATGAAATTGAGCTGATGAGCTTCACCAAAATAGTTGGCGTGCACACTATGAGTAACAGTGACTCTTGAAATATTGTAATTTTGTAAAAAACAAGTTGATTAACAATATGCAAAAGACAGCTTGTAAATTGATTTAGGAATTGCTACAAAATAGAACATTAAAAAAAGTTGCGAAAACGTAACTACCACCTTAAGTAACAAAAATAAGTCTGCGAAAAAAATTTATTTTGCGAAAAAAATTTCAAGCTTTTCGCAAAATTGCGAAAATTTGCCAGCGAAAAAAAACCCAGATAACACATTAACTCTGAAAAAACTCTGCGCCAATTATATATATGTAGTTTTAATAAACTTTATTATTTATATATATATATATATATATATATATATATATATATATATATATATATATAACTATATATATATATATGGGGGGGGGATATGATATATATATATATATATATATATATATATATATATATAGTATATATATATATATATATATATATATATATATATATATAAACATATATACCAGACAAGTGGGGGGATGGGGGGGAAGACCCCTCTCAAAATTTGGTCCCGGCGGAGGGAGGGGGGTCCCGCCAGGAGAAAAGAGGAGGCAGTGTCCTGGCGGGAGTAAAATTTTGACTAAAGTTATAAAAATAAAAATAAAAATAGGCATAAGCAATTTTTACTGAAATTTTTGCCCAAAATTGTAAAAATATGTGTTTTTTGGTCAAAAAAGGTAAAAATTGCGTCATTTTTGGGAGGGGGGGTCAAAAGTGAGTTGACGCAGGGCAGCGGGGGTACCACCACGGGGGGGGGAACGGTACCCAAAATTTTGGTGCTGTTACATAACATACTCAAAATCCGCTGTGGGTAAATTTGGCAGCTGCTGTTGTAATTTTTCCAAGGCTGAGTCTCGTTCCAGCTTCGCAAAACTGCACAGCCCCGTGACCAACTCGTCGACTGAGGCTTGTTGCTCAACTGAAGGCATGATTTGTCAGCCAACATCTAAAAAACCAGCAAATGCATACTGCTAAAAGCACCGGGATCAAGTGCAGTTGGGTGGGGTAAATAGTGCACCTATTTTTTGGAGTAGAGCAACTTGAGGGAAGCATTTTTTGTAATAGAACCCCTATCCACAAATTTGGATTTTCTGAGCTATGACCCCTTCAAAATTGCATTTTCAGTGTTTTTGGAAGTGAACGTAGGCCAAAGTCCGAAGCCAAAAATGGCTATAATCCCTATTTTTGGATAGTTTTGAGTGCATTATGATGTTTATAGGCATCGTCTAGGCTTAGCTGGCAGGATTCTCTAGGCTAAGCTGGCAGGATTTTTTCTGAAAATTTCGTTTTTATATTGCCTAAGCCTGAGCCTAAGCCTAAGCCTAAGCCTGAACCTAAGCCTAAGCCTGATACTAAGCCTAAGCCTAAGGCCCGTATTCACATACTAAGTGTAACGCTTAAAGTTAGTGTTTACACTAAGTGTTAGCGCTTATAAGCGCTAAGTGTTATTCACATACTTAGTGTCTATTTAAGCGCTTAGCAAACACTAACGCTTAACTTAGCGTATCAATTTTGTATTCACATACTTAAAATTTAGTGTTTCGCTTAGAATTAAGGGGGTAATTGCGTTTTTAGGTGTTTTTTTAAAAAGCCATAGCTCAGCGTTTACAAATTCAAATCACAAGCGGTTTTTTGCATTAGTTAGAACAATATCTTTCCTAAATGTATACCATGCCTTGAAATTTAACCTGAGATTTTCTTTCCAGTATAAGCGACTAAAGAAAGGTCCTTTCCAAAATATTAAAAATTTTTACAAAAAGTTTGCGCCACAGCTCTGAATCATACGATTACCTGTTGGGGCTGAAAGTTGGTAAGGTTATTGACATGTTTAAAATCCCCAGGCATGTCCCCCACTTTTTTAATAACTAGTCAATTTACTGAGAAACTAGCTGAAAAGCAAACGCACCGAAAATTTAAGATATTTTCTTGTCATTAAAACCCTCTAAAAATGTCCACAGGTGAAATTTCAAAAAAGTGAGAGACATGCCTGGGGATTTTGACCTTTACAATACTGTCCCAAAAATTTATGCTCAGGCGTAACTTATAACTTGAGTACTGGTGGCGCAAAGTTTGCATAGAAATCACAAAAACCTCGAAAACGCAACTACCACCTTAAGGGCTTAAGTTTAGGGACCTCGGGAGCTCCCTAAGCGCTAAGCGCTTAGTTAGGGGATGGTGTGGGGAACGGATAGAGAGAGTGGGGGAGGTTTTTGGCCGCCATGGGAAGAAAGGGCATGCAATTTAGGATATATTAGTGACATTTTCCGACCAATTCGATCCATTTTGCTCGATTACGGATTAATCGCCAAAAATAAAAAATGCACTTTGTTGTCCAAATTCGTTTTTTTACATTTTTGAGTAGAGCATCTTAATCGAAGTAATTTTTCTTCAAGAACTTCTATTTGAAAATTTATATTTTTCACGATATGCCCCCTGAAACATGTTGAGCTGATTTTGCATTTTTCAGGAATCCACCTGCTGAAAACATTTTTTACAAATGTATAGTTCGAGAAAAATATATATTAATAAGAAATAGTAATTTAAATAAATCTACAATTGGATTTATAAATACCAAATGGATATGCCGATAAATAACGAATTCCGGATCCACATCAAGCAGGGAGCGCACTCCAAGCCAAAGCCAAAACTAAGCACAAAAGTTGCTAAACGCTAAGTTTAGTATAACACTAATTTTTAAGCGTTTATTTTGTGAATAACAGTTTAGTACAAATTAAGCGCTAACACTTAGCAAACGCTTAGCGTTAGTATGTGAATAACTCTTAGTATGTGAATTCGGGCCTAAGCCCCATATATACTAATCCTAAGCCCAAGCCTAAATTTAGGCCAAGTTTGAATTTTCGACGTTTCTGGTGAATTTTGCCAATTTTTCGGCAAGAACCCGGTCAAAGAGCCTTTGTTTTGATTCTAAAAAAATGTAAACAATAATCTGACACGGTTAGTGATGTGAGCGGAAACTGAAACTGAAACTGAAACTAGTTTCAGCTTGTACATGTTTCAGTTTCAGCGCCTGAAACTTAAACTGAAACTGAAACTAAATCCATCCTGCAGCTGAAACCTTAGCTGAAACTGAAACTATTCTAAAGCTGAAACTGAAACTGAAACTTAAACTGTAACTAAAATCTGTCCAGAGCTGAAACAGCAGCTGAAACTGAAATGCCGTTGGAGCTGAAACTGAAACTTAAACTGAAACTGAAATTACGCAGAAGCCGAAACTGAAACTGAAACATAGTTTCAGTTTCAGGTCAATTGAGTTTCCGCCAATGCTGCTTTCAATGTGTGTGTGGGTACGTGTATACACTATACACAAGCTGAAACTGAAACTGTAGTTTCAGTTTCAGCCTCAGGCAGTTTCAGTTTCAGCATCCCCTGCGCACAAATTATTGATTTTCTGTTATACACTAAGCAAGAGTATACAATAGTGTCTTACTCTATGTCTATATTAGAGATCGGCCGGGGCTGGTGGCGAGCTGCGGTCCGACCGGCCGCCCGGGCCGGGCCGGCCCCGGGCCGACGCTCAGTCAGACGGCCCGGCCCGTGCCCGGCCAGGCTGCACTGCGGCCGCGGCCCACCACCGGCCCGGGGCCGCGTGGCAGCGGGCCAACCGCACCGCCCGGGCCGCGGGATGGAGCTTCAGCCTCGAACCAATCAAATGAAGTTATACATATATACACAATGGACGTCGCAAAGAAACCCCCGTATGGTCTTCACAGCAACTAGCGAGCACTGCCTTCGGTTTTTAAACGCAAGTGCTGTGAGCGGGAACTGAAATCAACGGCGGGTGGACTACACTGTACACTCTTGACTTATCTCAAGCTTAAATTTATAATTTGACCCAAGTGCGCTGCAACAATGTGAAGATTGGTGCAGTTGAAGCTTTTTGTAAACGCCTGAGCTGAGACTTAAGTTTTATTTATTTGGTGGGGTGAACGCCACCTACAACAAAACGAATACAAGTTTCCGTTTTTTTAGCTTTCCTTTCAGCGTTTGACGCTTAACATCAATATTTTACAGTTGAAACTTCAGCTGAAACACAAATTAGTCTGGGATCTTCATATAAGTTGATCGCCGCTGTCACACTGAACTGTATGAACCTGAGATAAAAAGTCGTGCATTCCGTAATTCATTCTACAGTTAGAGTGTAACTGTGTAAGGTCCGAGAGTTCGCGCTATCTTATCATGTATCTTATCTTATGTACATGGTTCATTTTCATTAATGTAAGCTTGGGGCTTCACAAGGCAACGTCGACGACCGTATACGCTAAGTAGAAAAGTGTGACGAAAACAAAATATAGCAAAACTGAAACTGAAACTGAAACAAAATGCTTCTGGAGCTGAAACTGAAACTGAAACTTAAACTGAAACTAAAATTTCGCCGGAGCTGAAACTACAACTGAAACTGAAACTAATCTAGAGCTGAAACTGAAACTGAAACTTAAACTGAAACCAAAATTTCGCCGGAGCTGAAACTACAGCTGAAACTGAAACTAATCTAGAGCTGAAACTGAAACTGAAACTTAAACTGAAACTCGTAAGGCAACTTTAACATCACTAGACACGGTGCAGGTTCGGCGGGGGGGGGGGGGGGGAATTTAAAACCCACATTTTTCAATGTAAAAACACGTTTTTAAAGGTTTTCGGACGCGCTGAGTTCATTTTTAGCCCTTTCCAAGCAAAAAAAACGTTTCTAAAATAAATTTTTTTAAAAAACTAAAAAATTGTTCAACTGCGCAGAGCCTAAGGCTATAATTGTGCAAAATTTTGTAGAAAAATATCTTACCAGCATTTTATAATCGAATGCCGAAAAATTGGTTTTGTATTCACACAGCCTATATTTGAGTCTGCTGCTTCTAAAAATGATTTCTTGTGCAATTTTTTGCACAGAACGCAATAAAGTTGTTTTAATTTTTCATTACGACTAATAAAATCTACGTATCGTCTGTTTCGAAAACCTCAAAAAGCGTTGATGCACTGGCTTACGCTGAATTTGTGTAAAAGTCGAATAAAATCAGTAAATTGTCCAATTTTTTCCAAATTTTTTGCAATGAAGATATGCACGTCAAAACATTAGAAATAGTATTTTAGGCAACTTTCCTTCAAGAATGGTGGGTCATTTTGGCTGTTTTTAAAAAGTACGGCCCAAATCCTTGATTTCCGGAGCGCCCCCTTAACACTAATAATTTCACTCTAGATTTTTATTAAAAGGGGCGACAGCTATTTTGGGGGCTAGAGATCAGACTGGGGGCTTGGCTGACGATGGGGGTTCTATTGGGGGTCGTATCTCAGAAAATCTAAAAAATGAAACAGGGGTTCTTGAAGCAAAAATGCTTCCCCCAAGGTGCTTTACTAAAAAAAATAGGTCCACTATTCCCCCCCCAACTGCATTTAACCCAAGCACCGTTGTATATATATTTAGAACACTTTTTTGTTTAGTATAAATCTGAGTTTTTTTTGTATAATTTAATCTGCTATACCATCACAGGAAAAAATATTAGTACAAAAAAGTACAAAAAGTTACAAAAAAGTTCAAAAAATTTTGTACTTTTTTTGTACTATTTTTGTACTTTTTTTGCACTTTGGCCTGGCAAGTTTGTATGCACTTTTTTTGTACATTTTTTGTACTTTTTTTGTACTTTTTTTGTACTGTTTAGTGCAAGTTTGTAACTATTTTTGTACTTTCCATTCAAATGTTTTGTACTTTTTTGTACTATTTTTGTACTTTTTTTGTACTTTTATTTTATAATTTCAGGACAAGAATTTCTGTAAAAATTTGATAGTAAGTTCGTTAAATAGGCCTTAAAAGTGTAAAAAAGACGTTAAAATTTTCAGCGATTTTTGTACTTTTTTTGTACTTTTTTTGTACATTTTTGTCCTTTATTTATACATACTTTGTCCTTTTATTTTTACGATCTGACATCATTCTGACTTTCCCACAAGGATATTGAAAGATACACAAAGGCTCTGTTGGAATATTTTTAGGCAAAATTTTACGCGAGGGGCAAACCACATTCATACTCTCACAGCTATTAGAGATACACCGAATAGGAAACATTAGTGATTACTGAATAAACCATGAAACATCACCAAAGCAGGTTTCGTAAGGAGGGATTGGGGTGCTGGCATATATTATTTGGTACGGAGCCCCCCCATTTTGGTCGCCCCCCCGCAACCCGAAATTTTTTCGCCTAAAAATACGGTTTACTTTTATTGTTAACTTGGTGCGCCCCCCGTTGGTCGCTGCCCCTCCATCTATGGAGCGGCTGCTCGACCCCTTTGCGCACAGATCAGCATAGCCTACAATTTGCCTACAACGTTGTAGGCGGGACCCACGCACTACGCAGAGCAAAATAGACGACTACGCAGTACGCACCCGCCTGCGCGAAGGACTGCGCACGCAGCGAGCCAAGCGCGACGTGCGTAGTCGTTTATAAACGTCGCTCAGCGTACCTCAATCAGGCGGGATTGTCCCGGATTTTTCTATATTCTGTGGGGAGGGGGTCGACATTAAAAGTACCTTAAACTTAAAATCACTATCAGTTTAACTCTACGCAGTCAGATTAGACTCTGCGCAGTCGTTTAGATTCTACACTGTCCAGTTGGACTGCGCATTCAGGTAATTCTACGTAGTCAGGTTGTACTACGCAGTCAACTACGTTCTACATAGTCAGGTACTCAGGTTGGACTGCGCAGTCGAATTAAACTGTCGTGTCAGTCTTGCGCGCAATCCCCACCGTCGCAGATAGCAGCGGTCCAACTGCGATCGCGCGGTCCACCCACGACAATCCCGAAAAATTGCGGGTCTTGCCTACCATGACAAAAATTAGCTGCAGAGGGTTTCGTTCCACGAAAGCTGCCAATAATGTTGTATACTATATACTTCAATTTTAACTTGATTGCAGAATATAATAACGTGTTTGAAATTAAAAGGACTACGCAACGGTCCAGAGCCCGTTGTAGGCTGGCGACTTCGACCTTGCCAACCTCTGCCCTCGCGCCCAACCTTCCCCAGCCATAAGATTTTGCCTAAAAATATGCAGTGAGCCAAAACGGCAAGAAGACAACGTTTTGCGTCCAATAAACGATTTGACTGAATCCTACGCATGTTTTTACACCTGATTAGCCAGCTTTTGTAGCAACAATGGGTGAATTTAGCAAAAAATTGTCGTCAAACAAAATGAGAATTTTCCCCTCACTAGGGTTTTTTCCGCACAAACAATATAATGGACAGCACTGGTAAACCAGGGACAAACCACAACGTTTTTCACAGTTTTTGAGCTTTAGAAGTCTAGAAGAAAGGTAACTCTCTTGAAAGTTGCAAACGATGGTTGCGTTGGTCAAAACTGTTTATGTAAAAAATTATCATGTGTCAACAAATTTGGAAAATTTTGTCACTTCGGAATTTTTAAACATTCCGTTTTGAAAATTTATAAAAAATACTTGTTTCCCCGAAAAACTGCATAGGGCTTTTTCCGCACCTCTATAACGTCATAACGCACTCAAAAATATTCAAAAAGACAAAATCATACATGTATGAGGGGTGGATGGGAGGGACCCCCCCAACATCGATGAAAATCCGGGGGGGAGGGTCCCCAAAATTTGGGCAAAATTTCGAAAAAATGGCACTTTTTGGCATTTTTTATAAAATTTTGCAAAATTTCGGATATTTTTGGTCAATCCGGGGGGGAGGAGGGTCCCCAAAATTTGGCCGGAGAGGCCCCCCCAAAATTTCGACCCCGTTACATGTATGGGCAAAATATATACAAATATATGTATTTACAAATAAAACATAAAAATGGGGTATCCCAAAAATGTTTATTTTTTGATCAACAACAATTCAACCATAATTGCAAATGCCCTGAAAATGCTATTTTTAACATACACACAACAAACAACATCAAAAATATGATAGTTTAGAAAACTAAATAATTTAAGGCCGTTCGCCGGGCAGAAACCACTTATGTATACCAGTGACCAGTGTCACGACCGATGGACTGTGGGCTATAATAAGCTACGTACATGATATTATATAAACATAGCGCACAATCAAAAACAATTAAAGAAATGATACAAAAAAAGTACAAAAATAGTACATAAATAGTACAAAAAAAGTACAAAAAAGTACAAAAACGGTATATCAAAATAAGGCAAAAACTCATTAATATATGGATCGCTATTCATTGAAAAGTTATGGAAACATATTAAAAGATATGACACAAAGCAGAAAACTATTTTTTAAAACAGTACAAAAATAGTACAAAAAAAGTACAAATAAAGTACAAAAATAGTGGCGCATCAGGAGAAAGTACGTTAAGCATGCAAAATATGAAGGCTTGGCAAACGATAGGATTATTGTAAATACTGTTCGGATAACAGCATTGTTGTAATAATGTGACAAATATTTTCTGATATACATATAAATGTTTTTGATACATTTTTTATTTTGCGTTATTTTCTGCAGCATATTTTTAATGCGTATGTCTTGCAGCAAATTTTAATGGTAAATTAATTTTAATTTTTATTTTTTAGCGGCATTTTCTCTTGCATAATTTTAATGCATTCACGTTTGGCAGCAAGTTTTAGTGTATATTTATAACTTTATTTGTTTGAAACTTTATCGAAGTTATTAATTGGTGCTGCGCTGGGAGTTTGGCAACAAGGATGCCGGTTGGCCTGAGTTCAAGCGTAGATAGGTACTTATTTGTTGTTTTTATAATGTACATGTACAATATTTTTCAACACTTTTCAGCAGTGTTTTTGTGTTTGCCAGAAACCACAATACTCTATTAAGGAGGTAACCAAGGTCGAAAATCAAGGTTCACCAATTTAACGTATTCTGACTTATGCATGTTACTCCCCCAGAGATACGTCTACCTACCTCAGATCAATTAAGGTAGAAGTACTTTGAGACAGAATTACATCGTCATCGCCGTCGAAGCTGCGCTTAGTTTGTCATGGTGTCACGATAGAATGCCCTCAAGTGTGTATTATAATGGCTTGGAATCCCGACAGTTCTATTTACAGTATAATTCGGTCCCCTAGAACAACAACCGGCTAACTTACAAAAAGTTGAAAATGAGAAAATCGACTTTAAAGTTTGCAACACTGTGATCAAGCATTTATTCAACCATTTTTTACAAGCAGTAGCTTAAATTAAACCTCAACTTTCTCTCTGTTTTGCTGTAAAATTTCAGCCGAAAAGCTTGAACTGACATTTTTTCCGAAGCAATCTTAAAACTCTGATCTGCAGTTGGCCGGTTGTTGCAGCACAAATTTTACACGTGTTTGATGGTTTGTCCGGTTGTTGCACTGTCACAAAATATTGCACGTACATGATGAAGATTAGCGGTTAGCCGCTTTCTAACCTGATGCACCAAGAATTTATGCTGACATCATGAATGCTCCAATTTGGCACAGAAGTAGCAGAAAGTACTACCTAATGAGTTTCGAAAAAATTATAGCGCTAACTGCTGTAACTAAATAGTATTTCACCAAATTCAACTTGTACAAAAAAATTGATTTACTCGCCGTAGCGAATCAGTAGACGCTGGCGGTTTTTTTCCTTTTGAAGAAGCCGAACAGGTTCATGAGTGAAACAAATTTTAGAACTTTTGCTTTTGAGGAAGCGTAGAAATCTGACACTGTTTGCAGTTGAGCAACAACCGGTCAACTACGCAGTTGGCCGTTTGTTACCCGTGAGCCTGAAACAAGAATTAACGGCCAAGGGCAGTTAGCCAATTGTTGCTCCAGGCTGTTGAAAAACGGCCATTTGCACTTTTCTGATTTTCTACTTAAGGGGGGCTACCTGTTAAAATGAAAAGTTTAGATTGTCAGATTTGCTTCAAATTTGCACACATTTGCACGCCCCATGTAAGCGCTTTCACAGGGAAATTTTTCCCCGTCAAAATTTTACCACTGGAAAAACATTAAAAAATAAATAAATTTCCGCTCCCCCCGGAAAAATTTTCTAAATATATTTTCCTGTCCCCCCATTATATGGAAGGAAAAATATCCATGACGAAAATATCAATACTAATTACCTATGATTGCTGTGTGGCTCAGCCAATTAGAATACTATTAGAATAACATGCAATATATGTATGTAATATTGTAAACAATACTGCTTAATAACTATGTATTTTTAATTTGTTTTTTTGTTTAGGCAGCCCCACTCTTAACACCTAATTTTTTTAGTAAACGTGCATAGTAGCGGGTAGAGAGAGATTATAAAACCGCCATTACAGTTATAACCAAAACATGCCGTATTCAGGCGATGAGTCTGTTTATAACGCACTGTTTTTATGTTATCGGCGCTCGCTTATTAACATGCGTTAATGTAGTTGAGCTAATCGCGGTGAACTAATCACGTTAATATTGTGAAAAAGCCCTCATCAATTTAAATACCTTCAATTAAGGTGGTGGTAACGTTTTCGATAGTTCTGCAGGAGTAACTTACCATTAATTTTCAATCAACAATAATAATACGCGAGGCTGAGGCTTAGGCTTAGTTTTGTAATTTTGAAATTTGTATACATATTATATGTTTATGTGATGAGCCTTGCTGTAACTAAAGCTACGTAAAATTAATTTAATTTTAAGTTTAACCTATAAACTATAATGAGATGAACGCTTGCTAAAAGAGCATGAATTAGTCATTTTTAATTTTCGCAAAAATCATTTTTCAGCCAGTTACGGCAATTTTTAGTAAATTTTAGTTTTTAGTTTTTAGTTTTAAAAATAAACCAAAGTGGTAGCTAGTCAAAACGGGGTCAATCAAAAGTTATAACAACTAACAAGTTATAAAAACTGTCGAAAATGCAACTACTACCTTGAGTAACAGTTAAGTTAGTGTTTGTGACCGGCCGGAATTTTCGGCCGGCCGGCCTGATAGTCGCCGGCCGGTCCAAATCGGCCGGCCAGCCGGCCAGCCAGACTCAACCGACTGACAAAATTAGGCCGGCATAACAATCCGGCAGGCTAAGTTATGCCAAAATGACACTCTAGAGTTGGGTCAATTGGTTTTGTCCAAGAATTCACCTGTATGAGTGAAAATTATAGGATCTCCGAAATTTTTGCACCCAATGTAGCCGCAGGGAAGGCGCATCGCAGATGTAACAAACAGGAACCAATTTTTTGCCCTTTTGCCAATTTTGACCGTTTTTACTACGGGCTCCCAAAAATTTAATTTTACGTGTAAATTTAGGCGCAAAAAAAGTTTTTTGTGCTCACAAAGCGTGCTCACAAAGCGTTCCTTTACTCGAAATTTTTGTTAACACTGAAGAAACTGAAACTTTTTACATGATTCGATAGCCTAATGTCCTATCAAAGTGTAATAAGCTGCCTAGACGCAGACAGCCGCTTGAAGACACCTTGAGGCCAATGCAGCAATACAGTTTAATAGCGCACACACATGCACACGCGTCAGCTCGTGCTGAGGCTCCCTAGACTGGACCCACCAGTCGAACTGGCAGCCACTTTTATACCCCAGATGAGCTGTTCTTAAAATAGAATCAGCTCATGGTGGAATGTGGTGTGACCTTTAGTCACGCCACATTCCAGACTCGTCAGGCAGGCCAGGAATCCGAGGAATGCGTGAGAACTGGCTTTAAGCCAGCAGCTAGGCTGTCGGATTAAGCTAGGGCTGACTTTAGGCTAGTGACTAATAAGGGTGATAGCTAAGTTAGCTAACTGGAACAGTTAGCTAAGTTAGGTAATAGGACTTAGCTCAGATAGGCAATTACGTACAATTAAGTACGATTAAAGTAGCTACGTATGTACTGTTAGAATAGGTTACTACAAAAGCCTCTGTGATCCTTTTTTTAAATTTTTGCTCCTGGCCTGAGCAGTGACGCCAAATGTAAAATCACTCAAATTTGGCGGTCCCAAAAACGGCCATTTTTTCACATTTCGCCCTCGATTTTAGAACTGAAAATACATATAAAAAATCCGGATCATACGATTTTGCGCATGCATGTGGGCTACTACTGTGCTAAGTTTCAGCCTGATTCGCTTGACGTGGTTTGTGCTAGAACTGCCCAAGTAAGGGCTACATACTTTAAGGCTTTTTTTGCATATTTTGCATATGCCTTTGTAAATACATTGACAAACCCACTGATCCAAAAGTGTACCTTCAAGCTTAATTGTTCTTATCTGAGGTTGGCATGGGGGGAGTAACATATGTGAAAATAAGATGATTTTAATAATAATGATTTTTGACCTGGCTAGCCCCCCCTACTACTGTCTACTACTACTACTAAAAATTTTATTTAACGCCGTTTAGCACATGAGACGGACTCGTTTGCGTGCTGTGAACTTAACAGAAAACTGAACATAATAAATTAATTAGAGATTAGACGAAATTAAAATTCTTTTAGAGTATTTGCAATTTTCATGACGTCCGGCAAGTTGTTCCTGGGTGGCGTTAACGTTGCGGTAAAGGACTTAAGTTAGCTATCAGTTTATTTTAACTGCGTGCGTATTAATATTAAAAAAGTAATCAGTTATTAGTTAACTGAAACAACCCTAGTCACGTGATAAGAACGTGCACATTCGCATTTTCTGAAAAACTACGACGTTTCATGAGGTATAAAATTATAAAACTTTGATAAAACTATAATTTACCTACTGCATCGGTAATATAATTTTGACCACTATTCATTACAAATATGCGATTTTAAAAATTAAACACTTTCCAAGCTGACTCTACTTATGTATTAACCCTTTGACGCCCAGAGGTTCTCTCTCTAGGCAGCGAGACTTTGACACCTTCTAGTTTTTTGGCCATTGCTCGAGCTACGTGCGTCGTAGGGAGCTGGCAAAACCACCATTCGATAGAGAGTTTACTGGTGAACAAAACATGTTGAGTCGATTAAGGGTCTAGGACGCACCGTTTTTTAGTTATAAGCGCTCAAAGTTGAATGTTTGTGCTGATTTTGCGATATCGCTCAGGCATAATGTACCTCACCCTAAAGTATTAACACAGCAACCGTGCGCCTATCATAGTTGTCTGCTATAAATAAACTACAGTATCCGCTGTATCTGATGCACAAAAGGTTGACTGCCAGAGTTGCGATTACATATCATAATGAGGCTATAAAGAAAATACTACTTTTGCGATGAAAAAGTCAAATTTTACACTGCTTAATCAAGCATAGGTTTTGTTGTGTGGCAGCCGGACTGAAATTGAGCCACTAAATGCAAAGATCTGCTATTTCTGAAAAAACAGTTCGAAGATCAGTTGACTAGAATAAGCTAGCCAAGCTTTATAGCCCCAAATTGGGCATCCACCACGTGAGGTACCTGAGGTTCACAGTGCGCATCAAAGGATTAAACATACAACATACAGGAGTGACTTTAAAACTATGCAGTTGCAGTTGGTTTCAATCGTTCCTTCTGTAGAAGGAACTAAAAACAATTTTGTTTAGTCGCACTCAGGAACCCACCTCCCCTGAGGGGGGTCGGCACCCCCCCTTGACCCCTACCCCCCCGCCGCCCCCCGCCAAAAAAGTACCCCAAAAATGAGTCGAAAATCGAAAAATTGTGAAAAATTTTCGGCTATCGCTGAAAAATGGCCGAAACTAGGGACCACCCCCCCCCCTTCCGCCAGAGGTCGGGCACCCCCCCTCGCCGATTCACCCCGTGCATCTCTGCTCAGGACGTATCACGACTGAAACACAAAGATAACAGTTTCAGGCTAGCTACAAAACGTGTACGTATATGTAGTTGGCCGTTTGTGACACACTTTGTGCAACAACCGGCCAACAGTAATTTGACCATAACTTGACTCAGGATTGGCCAATCCGGGAAATTTTTTTCACATTTTTTATAGCTTTCAGCCATCTATTAAGCTAGCTAAGTGTTTACTAAATTTTTGATTGAGTGAGAGCAACAACCAGCCAACTCGCATCATATCACTTTTTGGCCGGTTGTTGCATTAATCGCCTTCAGAGTGCAACAACCGGCCAACGGAAAAGCTGCTCTATCTTCGCACAAAATGCAAGTTGGCTCACAAAATTACCACCACTGGATAGAGCATCATCGATTGTACAAAAGTAGCTACTTAACTCCATTTTTTCAAAAAATGAAGTTAGCCGGTTGTTGTTCCAGGTGACCGATTTGGGACCCTGCGTACTTTGAACTTTATGATTTGAACTTTTGAACTTTTGGGTTTTTTACATTTACCAACGTGTGGTCACACCACAAGATTAGCTAAAACAATTAACTTTAATTCAGACAGAGTGTCGTGTTCTTCCAATGATGCACTCTTGTATAGTTAAACGTTACTTTTGTTCGCGATTAATTTTCACTGCGTAACAGGCCTAATGTTGTCAAACGTTCACCCTTCTCACTCACTGGATTACTTTTGCAGTAAACTTTTGCTTGTTGAAGTCTTTCTGAAAAATACCAAATCAGCAAATTAACTCTGGCGTGAGAGAAAGGTATTGGAACAGTCAGCCTAAGTTCCAATTGTCTAATAATCAACTTATGTGTGTGTGTGTGGGGGGGTCACCTGTATTCCTTGCAGAGTCTGCTGACAGTATTGTTGCAGAAAGTGTTGGTCTGTTGGCTGTTTGTGGCGCAGGGCCTGGAGCGGGGGGCCGCCCGGAAAGTCCACGAAGCACAGACGCACACTCAACTCCTCCTCGGGTCGGCCAAAGTCAGGGCCTGCGGGCATCAGCTGAAACCACAACACTACTTCAACTCAACTCATCACGAGGCTCGGGGGACATGGTAGAACACTGAGCCATGCCTATATCAACTTTGCCAAACCTAAGTCCATACCGGCCGGTCGCAATCCAGCAGTTGGCCCAGACTTGCACGCCGAAAGCAGCCGGCTAGCTGACCAACATGACCACCTACCTTCTTTCCACCCTACCTCACAGCGCATTCAACAGCTAAATCCCACATTTACCAAGTAATGTATGCATATGTTGCATTGAATATGTACAATCATTCAATGTATACATCCAACGGTCAAGTCATGGAATGTATACATTCAATGGCCATTGCATGAATGTACACATTCAATAAAATTTTGCATTGAATGTATACATTCAATAGATTCGTTATTGATTGTATACATTCAATAATAGAAAACATAGATTTTTCACAGAACTGATAGAAAATCTCTATTCATCAGGAGTTTTCATTCATTCTTGATTGTGCATATATTTTGTTCGCTCACTTTCCGAACTTGATCATTACAATGATATCACTCGATTTCATACTAGTTTTACTAACTAAAGCTATACACTACTCGAGAGTGAGACTTATTCAATACACTATGGCAATTGCCAACATAACACAGGAAGCTATTCAGTGCTATGTATATCTGTCAATCTGTAGCCCGTTTCAATAAACTCACAGGCCCACAGGCACAAATTTGTGGGCCTGTGACCTGTGGCCACAGGTGCCAGAAAGAAAAAAAGATGTATCCAGAATCGAAGGTTAGGTCCTGGGGCCGTGTAACGTGGATGGGGGTTGGTAGGATGTGGGGGGTGGCTGTGGGGGGGGGGCGGTAGGGTGCCTAGGCCTAATAGAATGGAAGGAAAGGGGGGGAAAGGAGGGATGGGGGGAGGGGGGGGGGAAAAATTTGGAGGGGGGAAGGGGAAAAAAAACGTAGGGGCCAAAAAAAAATGAAGGGGAAACAAAAAAAACAAGTAGGGGGCAAAAGAAGAGAAAGTGTATACTCTTCCCTATTATGTACTCTTGGTACCAGTAAATCCCGTTTCAATAAGCATGAAATGCTGCCTGTCACAGGCCACAGGCACAGGTCACTATTCCACAGGTGACGCACACAATGTGACTGCAATGCTCGGCTTGCCAGCAAACGCACATAGGTACGCTGCTGAAAAACAGCCTGCTGTTATATGCGCGTTATATGAATTTCGCTGTGCCTGTGGCTGTGAGCAGTGACCTGTGCCTGTGAGATATTGAAACAGAATTCACAGGCACAGGCTCACAGGCCCACAAATTTGTGGACCTGTGAGTTTATTGAAACGGACTACTGGTCGCAGCTGTCAAAACAAAAAATTTTATGACGAAGCGACATTATGCACAAAGGTGATTTTACTGAACCATGGTTTTACGTACGTTTTCATATGATTTGTACATAATTTCATTACGAAATATCAACTGATTCGTTACGAATTTCGTGAATTTTCTTAAACCATGGTTTTAGCACAGTTGAAATTTCAGCAAAACAGAGACCTGCTGTGCTGCAAGTTTCAAATTTCAACTGCGCTAAAACCATGGTTTAAGAAAAACCAACAAAATTCGTAACGAATCAGGCGATATTTCGTAATAAAAATATGTGAAAATCATATAAAAACGTACATAAAACCATGGTTTAGTAAAAACACCCTTGTTAAATCCACCCTAAGTGTTTTATGCAACGAAAAGTCATGTCTTATTACTTATTAACTTATGAACTTATGAACCCAATAACTTATATGTAACCTATGAATTTTATGCAACAGGCCCCTGGGTAACACCTCACAACCCTGGTCAACCTGTCAGTCTCATAAGCCAACACACCAACAGTCTAGAAATATTGAAAGCTAGAATAATCCCACGCCCCATTCCCCTTGCTGTATACAACTACACAGAGAGCTGACTGACCGCAACGGATTGGTCATGGAACAAGGCTTGGCAGAGTTGTGGGCCCGTCCGCACGCCCCTGCTCTCCAGCGCCCCTCGGAACGCCTCAAAGTCCACCATCAGATAGAAGCCAGCCTCCGCCATCCCCACCACACAGCCCGCCTCCGCCAGTTCTCTGCAAACAATATTCAAGTGTCAACTATGACCAAGTACATATATAACTCTAGTTGCATCATCAAGGCAAACACACTGATACTGATGCTATTTGGCTACTTCCGGTTAGGTCCTTCGGTCTTTCTAAGCTAACATTCTATTCAATACGATCAAATCACTAGTTCAATCCTAACTGTCGGGTGGGTAGGCTGCGTTCCAATTTATTGTACTCCCTGTTTGTCCCTACTGTTATCTTTCTGCACTGATGCCTTGTCCCTGTGTATTTCTACATCAATAAACCCCGTTTACTATCCGTTGCGCTTTATCTTGTGTTGCCCTATTACGCAGTCAGTTCGGCGACTGATCACCTCTTTGTTCCAACCTGATCAAGCTCACCGCTTGAATTCACACAAGTAGGCCTTGCAAGTAGAACACAAGGTCCACAGCGGTCACCAAGCAGTCAGTTAGGCGTCAGGCCATTTCTCACTTTAGTGCACATAAATTCAGTCAAAATTGTTTTTCTTGAAGGCTTCTTGCCGTTTTCGAGTTGACAGGCAAAAGAAAAAAATCAGATGCAACTGAAGCCAGGGACTGTCGGAGTCGGTGCACCAAATGAAAGCCCTGAAGATAAACGCAGCCTGGCTGAGCCGCTGAGAGTACGTGAGCGGGGGCGGGCTTACTTGTGACAGCTGGCCGCCACCGCCGCCATCACCTGCGAGCAGTGCGTCGCGTACTCCAGCAGTTCCGTCCGATTGTCTCGCAGGCACTGAAACACACCAACACCACATAGAAGAGGAATGGTGGAGGGACCAGGGGTACCGGCGGGTTGGGTTTGGGTCGTGGGTCACGTCAAACTGCCAGAGTCCATACACTTTTTTCCCACCCGCTAAACCTAAAAAATTTCTATGTCAGACTCCAGTTTCAGAGAAATTTCAGTATATACTGCGTAATAGTGTCATTCGTTTAAAGTAGCAATATAAACAATGTAAGAGATGTAGACTGAGCAAATTGAAATTATACATGGGCATCAGCTGAAAACAATTAATCATCAGCTGAAAACAAGGTAGCTTATGGCTATAGAGTGGTGGGTGAAAGGGGGTGGCGGGTTGGCCAGGAGTTGGGTTGGGTCGGGGTGAGTTGGGGAGTGACTGACCTGAGCCAAGGCGAACTGAGTGGGGGCCGAGACGCAGGAGTAGGAGTTGGAGGCCATGGCGACCACGGCGGCCATCAGCCCATCCAGCGCCGGGGGAAACATCATGTAGCCCAGCTCAACACAACACAAACACCTCATCACACAAACATAGACATTGCAATATCCTCACAATTATATAGGTATGAACCGGTGGCTCCTTAGGTTGCACAACACACAATCTATATACTCTGGTTCTCATTATGTTCAACAATCTGCGGCACAAACAGCGGCCGGCTGGCCACACTCCAATGATTGACCAAATTAGTCCGGCAAATGTAACAGTCCGGCAGGCTAAGTTAAGCCCAAATGACACTCTGGATTTGGATGAATTAGTTTTTTTCTGAAATTTCTATCGGGCCGGCCGGTCGGCCGAACCGAAGCTCAGCCGGTCACAAACACTACTCGCCTGTACCCACAAATTTCCCTGCCTGAAAGTCTCCTATTCCCTATTAATGTATCAGACTTATGTAGCATTCGCATGAAATTTGATTCAAAAAGATTCGGCTTTCCGATAAAGTTAATAATCATGAAAACTCAAGTAGGATGTTTGGCTAAAGAACTTGATGATTTAGGGAGCATTGATTAGATTCTTCCGTTCTTTACGATTTTCTCTTACTTCTGCTGCGAGTGCGACAAATCTTGCAAGTTCCACGAGGTTTATAGGAGCAGCACATATCAGAGATTTGTAGCATGGCTAATTATATACCTAGAAGCCATTGTGACGTGGCATGACTATTTTGTGATTTTGAAGGCTGAACGGACATAGGACAGCAAGATTGAATGGACCCTAAGCACAGTTTAACACGGGGGGGGGTATGGGGGGTCCAGGACCCCCCCCCCCAGATTTTTGAATTTGGTACGAGGGCAAGAAACATAAGAGCCACGGTACAAGGGCAAGCAAAATTGTTATGAAATTTGCTCTCAAATATTGGCATTTCTATCAAATTAATGCGATTTCTACGTAAATTTTGGCCAAAATTTTCAAAAATCGCTAATTTTTCGCTAAAACAAGGTATTTTGGCCACAGTTTTTAAAAAATCGTTAATTTTTTCGCTAAAACACGGTCATTTTTTGTGTGACTTGGTACAAGGGCAGTCAAAATGTGGGTAGAGGACCCCCCCCCAGATTAGACCCCGTGTTAATGTATGACCCTAAGACAAGCCTGACTAATGATTGGCAAACTACACAGTGCACTGACATACCCGCCATCCCCCCGCGGCGAAACACTTGGAAATGCCCGAGACCACGATGGTCCTGTCCGTGTAGTGCTGCAACATACATAAACCTGTGTACAGCATATTAAACAGTTAGACAATTTATTTGCATGCAGTCACAACTCACAACTACGATCGTTGCTACCAAGAGTACATAATAGTGTCCCAGTCTTATAGAAAAGACAACTGTCCTTCCATACTACCTGTGTTATAGATGCGGTCAGAGCTCGTCGTTTGCCTGTCTACTGTAAGTCTTGTTAAACAGGTTGACGGCCAATCTTAAGCGAGCTGCTGCTCTGATTGGCCAGCCGCCACTGCACGTGCTCCAGTCAGCAAGCAGGGGGCCTCACGCCGGATTGGAGCACAGCTGGTCGCTTCTGATTCGTTGTGTACATACCTGGTTATCGACATAAAAAAGTAGGCCAGATACGACGAGCGCATCTGCTGGCGCTAGAACATAGGAACAAGGAGAGTGTCTCGCTCTGCTTCTAAAAAAGTGAGACATTATTATGTACTCTTGGTGCTACTAGCCACCTTGACGATGCTGTAGTGGTCCCCTCGGAAGGTGAGCCGCGCATAGATCTCATCACTCATCACGATCACGTTGTTGTCCCGGCAGATGGCGCTGCAACCACAATTGATGCTATTAAAATAGAACAACACCTCCCACGCACAAATATATCCACTAAAATTATATCCCCTAAATTTTGCACAATTTTAACTCACTTATATTTAGATTTTCAGGACACTTCCCCCGAAGCACTTGATTTCTACAAGAGTAGGTATACATTTGGGTATGAGGAGAGGGCAATGTCAAAAAAGGTAAAAAAGAGGGGATGCTACCTATACAGCAACAGCATCAGCATCGGAATGAGCCAGGGAGGAATCGAACTGCCAATATCTGCATCTCCAGACTCAGTGTTATAACTGAGAGTGATGGCAGTGAGAAACATGATGGCTGTATGAAGTGTGGTTGACATGCTCGACGTCGACGCAAGCGGCCCCGATCCCATTCCCAGCGCCCCCATTGCTTTGGAAATAGGGAACACAAGTGGCTTACTATTTGAGTACTGGGCCAGTGCTGAGCTGTCGTTAATCGTCTCGAACATAGGGTAAAACGGGGTAATATGGCCAGAAATATGCCCCTTTTTCACCATATTACCCGAACCGCCATATAATTTTTTACTTGTAATAAGTAGATAGCTCATTTTTACAGCATCAATACTAGTACCTATGACCTGCACACTTGTCAAGTATAAAGTTAATACTCTTTGTAAAACAAAAGTTATTAATCGCCAAACTTTATCTGGTATTATGGTCAATTTAGGGTTGTACGGTCACCTGCGTTGGGTATTAATAACTCATAATTAATTAAGTTCTCCGGTTTAAAATTTACATATAGTTGGGCGGGATGGGGGGGAAGACCCCCCCAAAATTCGGTCTCGGGGGAGCGAGGGGGGGTCCCGCCAGGGGGAAAAGAGGGGGGAGGGTCCCGGCGGGAGTAAAATTTTGGCCAAAATTCGAAAAAACTGACATTTTTTGGTAAATTTTAAGTAATTTTTACCGAAATTTTTGCCAAAAATTGTGAAAATCGGTGTTTTTTGGTCAAAAAGGTTAAAAATCGCGTCATTTTTGAGTGGGGGGTGTCCCTCCAAGGGGGGGGGAGGGGTACCCAAAATTTTAGTGCTGTTACATGTATGGTCTCGAATACCTAACGAGACTGTCCTACGTCACTACAGATCTGAAGCGTATATAGCCTATATAACGCAACTGAAGCAGGATAGGGAGAGTTTCAGCTACAACTTTGTAATGCCACAAACACTCTTTTGTCTGTTCTTAAAAAAGCGCTGAGATGGCTTTGTAGGTAAGTTTTAACAAAAAAGTTTCCTTAAAAACATCCGTAACAGCAAATTTTCAGTTGTTTTTCTCAAAATTAGCACTTGGGGGCAACTTCAGTTAGTTTTTATTAGATTTTCATTAGTTATCACATTTTTTCCCCTGACTCCTGCATAAAGCATAACTTATTTTTTTAAACGAATTAGCCCTGAAAGTTCTCTTCTTGTATGTCACTCACTAATTCTAAGGGTCTTATCCAAAATTGGATTTATCTGATTAGATTTAACTTTATTTCGTCAATAACGCAGCGTCAGTTAGACGTAATTTACTGAAACTTGGCACATACTCAGATAATGTATGTAAGCCATGTAGGGCGAAATTTTAGCCGGCTATTTTAATTTTGTGCTGTGTTATTAGAAAAATTAATTTAAATCTAATCCGTTAAATCCAATTTTGGATAGGGCCCTATTGGAGTTGACAGTCTCCTCTGCGGAATCATCTCCCCTTGTCCTCATGTGTCAGCACAGGACAACACACACCAAGTTGACAAAATTTCAATTGTTTTTTTTAATTTCGAAAATTCAAATGTTGGTCCGAAACCAACGTGTTCCAATACAGCTTGAGAAATTTTTCATTTTCAATTTAAAATTGCGGCTATTTCGGCTTTAAATTGTAAAAAGCAATCTTGCCGCTAAATGGCCTTCGAATTGCCAAAAATGTACAACAAACGACCTGCATACGGATACTTGGCGATTTGGTATTATTTGGCGATCGTCTCCGCTTAACATAGGGATGGTCACAATCGCTAAAAATAGCGGCAAAATAGGTAGCCAAGCTATATTTCTATACACTAACTGCATAACAGACGACCCGCATACAGATACTTGGCTATTCAGTATAAAAGGGCGATCTTCGCCGTTAAGATTCGTAAAAATCGCCAAAAGCAGCAGCGAAAAGCAAGGCAGTTATTATCACAATTAAAGTTACTGACGGCGACCAAACATAGAGTGCCACTCTACCTGATTTCCTGCAAGTCTGCGTCTGCAATCACCACACCACCTAAAATACAAACTACACCATCCAACAACACGATGGCTTGGGGTGGGCTTCACAGTGGATAGGACGTTAGCGATCTAAGGTGGAAAAGTGCAAACCTGTTAAAGCTAAGGGACTACGTTCCACCAAGACTACATAATGGGAAGAGTATGAGCCAGATTGGCAGCGCGGTAGTCCCAGGGGACACGGTCCCAAACGGGTATATAGTATATACTATGCACTGCCCAAACGGGTCCTGCAACTTACCGAAATGGGTCCTGCAACCCCAAAATGGGCACGTTCTACACTATAACGTTATCAAACAGGATCGCTTAAGGGGGTAGTGTCGCGAAAGCAGTCGATTTTGCGCAACTGTAAAACTTTTTCAGTAAAAGATAAGACACCGTTCTTCATTTATTTTAAAAATATATGTCGATGCAAGTATTTTCGCCAAGTTTCATCAAAATTTGATGCAGGATACTGTTAGCAGTGAGGTCGCAAAGTCGAGAAAAGGACGTTTTAAAAACCTATTCACATTCGATAATTTCGCCACAGTTATTAATCTGTTTGTCTAGTTAGTTTACACAGACTAAAAGGAAATATGTTGTAGTTTATGCACACAAAATTTAGTGCAAATTGCTTGAGTGGTTGCGGAGTAATACCTGTTTGAACATTGAAACTGTGCGGAAACTGTGAAGTACTCATAGCAATAATGATAAATTGTGAAAAATCTAGACGCGTATTTTAAAATCAAAAGGAAAACGAACCTGTTTTTTCTTTTTTCTTAATTGTGGCAAAAAATTGTGCGTGAACACGTTATGTGGACTTCACAAGCTGGCCAATCTGATATCTGGCTTGATTTTTTGAACTTTTATGTTCATACTGTGTGATGTCTGGCTTACAATTGGTGATTGGTTCAAGATATTGGCAGATATTGGTAGTCTAGTGTCTGGCAGTAATTAGTTAATACAATATAGCATTGGACTAGTTTCTCAGTGAACGTATATACAATTACAACACAAAAAGCTCTCTTTTTGCAACCTATGAGCAAAACTGCTTTGGCGACACTACCCCCTTAACAAAGTCATTAACCAATTTAGCTCCACCCACAAGCAAGCTACTGTAATCTCACATTGTGAGCGGAGCTATTAGGGTTGCTCTCATCTGATTGACTCATGGCTTTGCAAAAGTGTCCCATTTGGGTATATGTCCCGTTTGAATACTTTGAATACACAACCATGTGGGCACGCTGCAGGAGCCATTGGGTACGTTGGAGGACCCCTTTGGGCCCTAGTGCCCATTTGGGAACGGTCCCATTTGGGATAATTTTGGTTGTTAATGTACAAGGCATCTACCGCGCTGCCAGTGCCAAAATGGCCGATGTAAAGAGTGGCATACTCTTCCCAATATGTACTCTTTGTTCCACGCAGGTCACAGGCAACACTGGATGGTGCATGGAACAGGATGGGATCAAATCACTGAGTGAACATGAAAGCTATTAAGTAGCGCCTCATATTTCTCAGAAAAAAAGTGAGGTCCATATGGCTGACAGCATATCGTTGGCCGTTCGGCAGAATACGCCCTTTCAAGGCGGCTGCCTAATGTAATTTGCACGACTACGTTTACCGCTACGTTACACAAACATACTGGGGTTGTTGGGCGAGTTGAGCAGGAGCAGCTTGAGCGCGCCTGGATCCAGACTGCTCAGGGTCTGCAACAAAGCACAGGCACGACCATGCTGGCATATCTTTAGGCAAAATTTTATGGGGGAAGGCGCGATGGGGGGGGGGCGGGGCGCACCAAATTCACGATAAAACACTATTTTTACAAAAAAATGTTTATTATATATTAAATGTAACGTTTTCATACGTTATTATAGCGACGCTAATACTAAATTTAGCAAAAAAGGACCCAAAAACCGGACGAACACATCGCTACAGCTAAAAAGTCGCTAAAACGTCCTTTCAGAAAAAATTGTGGGCTATGGGGAGGCACCCTATCTGAAATGGGGGGCGACCAAAATGGGGGGGCTCCTGACCAAATAGGGGGGCGCCCCCCAGCCCCCCCCCCCCACTAAAAATATGCTAGCTATAAAAAGACTGCAATCCCGCCAAGTCTCACATACCGACCAATCTCCAGACACTGACGGTGGAATCCAAAAAAGCAGTCTTAAGCTCAGTCTAGCTAATCGCAGTCTAAGGGCAACAGTCTAACCTATGTACTACGTGTAGAATTTCTCGTCACGATGTTCTGAATCACTAAAATAGAACGCCTTGGACTGATTTTTAAATTAGACAGCCTTTATGCATTCTATCCTGAGGATCCCTGCATCACCGGTTAACCATTGATAGCAACATAGGGCCGGTTCCCACTGGGCAGAAATAAGAAATAAGAAACTAGAAATAAGAAATAAGGGCTTATTTCAGAAATAAAGGGGCATTCACACTGCAGAAATAAGAAATTAGAAAGTCGAAATAAGCTTTTGGTATTTCAGAAATAACAAACCTTATTTCTGAAATAAGAAGTTAAATTCATTTTAACTTAAGAAATACGAAATAAGGATTTAGCCAATCAGACGCGTTCGCCCGATCGCGCCAAGCTAAGCCACGCCTTCTTTGCAGCTGATTGGCTGATTCAAAATGCTCTGTACGTACGTCAAAAATATGGATTACGGTAGTATTGTTACGTATTTTAGGGTATATATTTTTGTTTTTTAGTATAAGAATACTAATTTTACTTAATTTTGGCTCATTTTTATTGAGTTTAAGCAGCAAATGGCATCCAGCACATTTTAGAAATTTAATTTCTGATACTGATGTCAAGAAAGTTTTATCCAACACTGCGCTTGCTATGTACTTATAAAAAGACGAAAGTTAAACAATAATATACCATGCTGATATTTTCCTTTTTTTATTTCTTGAAAATGTGACAGGGGCTTCTTTATATGGACCTAAAACTAGGAGTACGGGTCCAATAATTTAAATTACCGCTCAATATTTGCCACATCCAATTAAATAACAGCGTGAATTGTGATTGGACGGGCTTATTTCTTATTTCGACTTTTTATTTCTCATTTCTGTAATGTGAACGCGCAAGCCTTTATTTCTTATTTTTTATTTCTTATTTCAAGTTCTTATTTCTTATTTCTGCCAATTATTTCTTATTTCTATTTCTTATTTCCTATTTCGTATTTCTTATTTCTGCGTAGTGGGAACCGGGCCATAGAGCTTGAACTCAGTGTACAGACGAAGGCAGCCAGGGGTCCATGGGGGGAAGTGATTAATATTTTTAGTTTCACAGTGTTTGTAATGTAAAAGATCTCAATAATTTTTGGGTATCTTAAAGTAAGTTATCAGAAAAGAAAAAAGATGCCTTAGCCCTAAGTCTAAGCCCTATGCCTAAAGCCTAATCTAAGCAAGGCCAATTAAGGCAAGCCTGAAAATGTACGATCGTCACAATAGTCATATGACTACAAAAGAACCTACGATCACCCACTTTAAGAATACGGACAAATTTTAAAACAGATACTTGAAAATTATTTGCGAAATAAATAACACTCTTACGGACAATGTTTGAACCGGGATTCAGCCTGTATATGTATATTTGATGCAGGTTAAGTTTACAGTAAAAGTAAATGAGCTTTACGTAGTTAGTGTGATAAATGCGTACTTGACAAATTAGGTATCAATAAAACGATTAGATAATGATTTTCTGGCCAGTAAGTTTTTTCAAATACTTTTGAAACTACCGGCCAGTAGCGCTTAACTTAGTTTTGGAAAGAATTTGTTTTTTTTTGCAACTTGATTAATAGAAAAAACTACATCGAACAACGTTGAGGATTTGTAAAAATGACTGTGGTGGTTTTTTAAACACAAATGTAGACTACATAGTTAGTGTGTATTAACAAAATGTGCCTAATTTCTCGGTGATCCGGGGGTGAGTGGAGTTAGTGCTACCTGTTTCAGCTGACTGGGCGTGAACTGGAATCTGGTCTGGGGAGTGGAGGGCACCAGGTGGAAGGTCTGGCGGGCGAGGCGTGCCTGGTGGATGTAGGACAGCCAGCTGGGCGATGGAATCAGCACCTCTGCAACAACCAAACTCTCACTCAGCCCCACACGTACATGTACACGGGGTCTGGGTCTGCAAGGAAGGGCTAGGGGGACTTGTCCCGACCTTTCCAGGCCTTCAACTGACAAAAACGTATATATGTATTTTTAGCAACATTGTTTCATTTTTGCTAATTTTTGAAGCCTTTTGCAGCGACTTCGGGCGTTTTTTTAGTTTTAGGGCACGATTTTTTCAGCATCAAGGAGGGAGGCTTGTCCCGATGGGACAAATGAGGGGGGCTTGTCTTGAAATCTCAAATCTGGGGGGTGGGAGACTGCCCGCCGCCAAGAACCCCCTGTATATGTGATCCTAACAGAACCAGCAGCTAGGCGATCGAATCAGCACGTCTGCCACAACCACATTCATGCTATCCCTCGCACATCTAGAACAACCAGCTCTACAGAAGTTGACTGCACAGTATGAAAAGGCTATAGTGGCAGTGTAACAGTATACATTACTGGCTGCGACACGCACTACACAAATCACCACTGCAGTAACTAACCGCCATTGAAAACACTAATTAACAAGAATATAAGTTCTTTTGATCCGGGACCAATGACGATCTGCTCCGGTCCGAAATCGAAGTTGTCCAGCTCCGCATGGAATTTGGCCACCTCCTCTCTCAGCTCCAGCAGTCCTAAAAAAGTGCACACTGTATTGTTTTGTGCAAATCTATATAAATATGTAAATAAATTAATTATATATATTGTATATTATATATATATATATATATATATATATATATATATATATATATATATATATATATATATATATATATATATATATATATATATATATATATATATATATATATATATATGGCTCTGAACGCCTAGCAATCATATAAAAGTCCTTGAAACACAACCCAGATGATACACCTAACGGAATCCGCTGCCGTATTTCCTAAGCGTCTTATTGATATATCCTGGAGAAGACTGGTCCCGACACTGTGGCCAAGAGCAACCATCATCCAAATACCGAAGACGGGCGAACCTTCATCAAAAGTTTCGACCTACCGGCATGTCAGCTTGACCAGCTGCCTGGCAAAACAGATTGAAGGGATGATGAACAACAGGTTGCCGTTTGTCCTGGAGAACAAGGGATTACTTAGTCCTTCCAGACCGGCTTCCGGCCACTTCGTAGCACTGAAGATCAAACAGCCAGAATATTTCAGCATTCAGTTCATTCTTCAGTTTCCAGAAGAAACCACCAGCAAAAAGAACAGCACTGGGCATGATTGAGTTCTGTAGAGCATTTGATACAGTAAAAAAAGCTCTAATCAATAAGTTGCTAATAATAAATCATAAAATGACTCAAGGCATTCATGATGGATAGCAAGGCCAAACTATACTACGACGGCCGTCTCAGCAAAGGTGGAAGGGTCCTTGTCAGTTGTCACACCCTTGTTTATCATCTTCATCAAAAGCATACTGAACAATTTACCGGAAGGAAAGAACGGCAGCATCTACGCCGATGACCTGGCTCTTTGGTGCTCCGACCACAGATGCACGGGAGAAATCGGCGAGGAGGGTGCCTGACCCATGGCGGAAGGGGTGGTGGTCCCTAGTTTCGGCCATTTTTCGGCGACAGATCAAAATTTTTCACAATTTTTTGATTTTCAACTCATTTTTGGAGTACTTTCTTGGCCACCGTAATTTTTGCAATTTTTCAATTTTTTCCGCCTTTTTGAGGCACTTTTGGGTCTGCTGAGGGGGATGCCTCTGACCCAAATATTGCCCACGCTGAGACCAAACTGCAGCTGGCACAAATCGGAGAATGGGCTGACGAGTGGGGACTATAAATCAATGTAGGCAAATGCCACATGTGCACTTTTACCAGCCATAACCGACAAGCCACCCACAAGCCATTCATCCACATTAGTGGCCAGGTTATAGCACACGACCCTCATCCATGCCTCCTTGGTGTGAAGTTTGATTGGAAGCTCTGTTTTGCCCCCTACGCAAAAGCCATCGCCATCCTCAGTGCACTGGCAGGGCGCAGCTGGGGGCCGTCAAAAAAACCTGCGCATGATCCTTATCTCGTATATCAGCAGTCTGATGGAATATGCAGTCTCAGCTTGGTACCCCTCTACATATTTCTGCATCAACTGCTGGGAAATTAGAATCATTGCAAAAACAGGTCATTAGGAAGATTACGGGCTGCCTACCAGGCACACCAGCTGACTAATTAAGTCTGGAGGCTAATCTATTCCTTTCTCACTTCGACCTAAGGAGCTAGGCCTGAATCGAGAAAGGTCACCGGCTCCCGGAATCGAACGCCAGGTCTGAAATCTAACGCCGGGAAATCCGACAGCGATTACCTTCTCAGGACTCCTGGAGAGGAATGTGGAAAACGACTGCTGGAACCTACAGACCAAAACAAGAGAACCTCTATGCCTACCAACTATCAATCCATGCCATTTCCTGAAAATCTGTCTTGCTTCGATTCAATCTCCACCTTGGGGGCTCGCAGGCCCAAAGATGAACTCACTGATGCTGAGATGACCTCCCTTTGAACTTCGAAGCCCTCAGTAGACTCCCAGAGGCTAGACTATTTGGACTGATCCTACCGTACCGTAAACTCTGTGGCCGTACCTTTGCCCCCGATGTACATCTTCTTGGCCGCGTGTTCCCTCAGGGCCTCCACCAGACAGTCGGGCACCGGGAAGGGGGACTCTCCGAAAGAGAAGTTGTAGATTGGCTGGCCTAAGCGCCGCGCCGCCTTCACCTGTAAACATAGCACACATGTATGCGGAAGGGATGGGGGGGGTCCTACCAAAATCGAGCAGCCGGGCGGGAGGGTCCCGAAAATGTGGTCGAAATTTAGTACAAATCGAACTTTTTCGAGAAAGTTTCACCAAATTTAGCGTATTGTTGGTCAATCAGGGGGGGGGGCGAAATTTGGCCGAAGAGGTCCCCCAACATTTTGACCCCGTTACATGTATGACATATAGCACGTCAGTGGCTTAACCAGTAGTAGCACATGTCCCAGCGATATTACGTCAAGACAGCGGGTCTTCTCTGGGGATCTTGTACCAACAGTTGCACTGCGGTAGTACCTACCCAAACAATTTGCTTTTGCTATCATTTCTCTGCTTAAAGTATTACCCACAGAAACACGCTTTCCATTGATATTACAGTCGTAAAGTTAACTGCCCTTGTATCATGACTACGACTTCTCTTGCCTTCATCCTTGTACACAGCATGGTCGTTCTCACGTGTTGCCGACGTGATTATCCAAACACACGTGATTTTATTGTTTTGTGCCCGCACTTTTCACTAATTTATGCAAATTAGGGTCCGTCTAGACCACCGTACGTATAACACGTCAGTTTTTGTTTTGTGCGTGTAGCGATAAGTCGCTTTTTCACTTTCTGTCTGGACATTACAGTTTTGTTACCAGTCACCGTACGACACCAGACGTTCATTTTCATTATTTGCACCTGTGCTACTCAACGTAGCCGCCAATTACTAATATGGGTCGCCGTCGAAGGCGTGAATCTTCTCAATCTTCAAGCTCTCAGAGCGGATCTTCTAAGTCTGACACAGGGTCTTCTAGTGAATCAACGGGTTCAGATGATCACCCGAGCCCTTCCACTAACACCGTGGAATCTCCTCATTTAGCTGCCCATGAGGTCGCCCAAGCAGCTTCGCCAGAACCTTCTCCTGAAAAAATGAGGCGTACTGATTTACCAAAATCTGCTTCTCCCGCTGAGTTAGCCGCAGTGGCTCCATTCATGGAGCAGGTAGATCAGGCCACTCTTCGCGTGAACTCATTGGGGTTAGCTCGGTGGGAAAACGCTTCAGTCCACCAGATTGACAGCTGTGACCCAGTTTTCAATTCTATCCTTGTTCAAGCAGAAAAGCGGGAATACTTTGAACCCCCTTTGCTATCACAAGGTCACATACAGCTGCTAGGTCACAGGCGCAAAGAAAATGAAGAGCGGTTACGCTTTTGGCAGTTTCTAGTGATGCAAGCCACGATCCCAGTGGCCACACTGTTTGGGCAGGTTTCTAAGCTTGCCATAGAACTGCAAAAACGCCGAAAACGGGGGAGGAAATTTCGGACGAGGAGTCCAAGATCAGTTTTCCTATCGATGACCTTACGGGGCTGCTAGATGCGTCAATGCGACTGATGAGGGGTCTGAACAATCGCGTAGAATTTGCTTGGGCGGCGAACGCCGACAACGGCCTACACCATAGTGTCAGATTTAAGCTAGCGAAAGATGCCTTCAGGCACAGGACCCATAAGCTTCTCCTCAGAAAATCATACGAGAAATTAGTGCAAAAAGAGGAGCGCCGAAGGGAAAAGCAGCCGAGCAGATCTGATCGCAGACTACCCAATCGACGACCTTCTCCAATTCGAAATAGTGTAAGAAACTATAACTCCACCTGGGTATGCAGGGCGATCAGATCAGCTCGTACGCAGTAATTCTCTGTTCTCGCATTTCAGGCAACAATTCGGAACAGCAGCCGGCGTTGGGACGAAAACGCACCCACAACGTCAGGCAGAGCCGGCCGTGCCAGCTCAGGACGGGCTAAAGGAGGTCGCTACCCAGACCTCAATTGGGGGCGCAGCCGGGCCCGAGGGGGCCCACTGCGCCGTCAGTGAACAAATGAAGGTAAATATCACTCTACTCAAGGAGCTATGCCAAATGGAGTCTGGGTTAATTATAGAAAGTGGCGCCACTTCACAAGACTACATTTGTAAAATAGGAAACTTTCCCACAGCGGGACGACTTCGATTTTTTCTGAATAATTGGAAAGCTTTAACGTCGGATAAGCTAATTCTACAACTCGTTTCTGGCTATCCAATTGAGTTTACAAGATACCCAGCTAAACCCAGACTCCCACGGCATCCGTCTTGTTGTCAAGACGCGAACGGGAAAGCAATTGAAGCCGAAATAGCAACTTTATTAGCTAAAAAAGCTATAAAGCCAGTTTCTCCAAGTGAAATTAAATATCACTCTAATTTGTTTCTGGTAAAAAAAACTACTGGAGATCTAAGACCGGTCATTAATTTATCGCGACTGAATCAGTTCATAAAGTACCGAAAATTTAAAATGGAGAACCAGGCGCAATTGCTTTCTTTTGTCACTGAAAGGGCTTGGTTTTTTAGCATAGACTTGAAAGATGCTTACTTCCATGTCCCAATTGGAAACAATTTTCAAGGTTTTCTAACCTTCTCAGCCAACAATTCCTATTACAGCTTTACTTCATTATGCTTTGGTTTATCTTCAGCCCCCAGGCTTTTTTCTAAGCTAATGAAGGTCCCCATCTCAAAATTGAGAAGTATGGGCATTTGGTGTCTAATATATTTAGATGACTTGCTTTTCTCAGCAAAATCAAGCAGCGAGTGTAAGCAAAACCTGCTAATAGCAGTTAAAGTACTAACTGAGCTGGGCTTTGTTATCAGTATCGGCAAATCCCAATTTATTCCGACTCAAAAAATAACCTACCTTGGCTATGTTGTGAATTCGGTTAGCATGACCATTGCAGTCGCACCTAAACGGTTAGAAAAAGCAATCTGTCTAATATCTACCTGCTTGGAGTTAAGACAACTGCCCCTTAGAAAAATAGCAGCGGTTTTGTCTTCCCTTTCTTCCCTGCTTCCCAATGCTCCTATTTATTACAGAGTACTGCAGAAATGGCTCTTGTCTGCGTTGGCTACCAACAAGAGTGCGACGGACCCATACAGCCAATGTGTCACAGTCCCACAGAATGTGCAGCAGCAACTGAAGTTCTGGCGTGAGTTTTTAGAAAAGTTCCCCTCGAGATCTCTTAAGAAACGCAAACCGACGTTTACAATATTTTGCGACGCTTCGGATTCAGGTTACGGTTTTTATTTTGGCAATCTAAGCCGCTCTGCAAAATGGAATCAAGCAGAGTCTCGATTATCAATAAATGCTCGAGAGCTTTTAGCAGTTCTGTACACTTTCGAACACGAAGCAGTCGTGCAAAGTGCTAGAGATCAATCTATAGTCATTGCAACAGATAGCAAAGTTGCTCTAGCATATCTTAAGAAAAGAGGGGGCACCAAATCGTGGTTATTATGTGATATCTCGCTTAAAATATGGAACATTTTTATTGACCATAACATCGAGCCTGAGTTTGTGTACATAGAATCTTCTGTAAATGTAGATGCTGATAACCTGTCACGCCAAAAAACTCCTTCCATAGAGTGGTGCATAACAGAAAGCACACGCAACATGGTGTTTAAGCAGCTGGGAGAACCAGAAGTTGACCTTTTTGCCACTAGACACAATTGTGTAACCCCCACATTTGTTTCATGGGAATACGACCCTAAGGCATTGGCATCAGATGCATTTACGCTCGATTGGCAGCGGTTCACCCTCGCTTACGCCTTTCCTCCCTTTTCGCTCCTCCCAACAGTGATTAATAAAATTCGGGAGATAGAGACGGACATAATTATAATATTCCCTTACTGGCAAAGTCAACCCTGGTTCCCGCAACTGATTGATTTAGCCGTCTCACCTATTTTCTTATTTTCAGCTCAAGACGGCGTGCGCACACACCAAGCGGACACGGATACACCCAACACTCACAAATGGCAAATGGCAGCGATTCGGGTTACCGGTTCCGTTGCTCGGCAGAGGGCATTCCGGACGACGTTGCCGAATTTCTTGAGTCCGCCCGCCAACAATCTACTCGGTCTCGATACCTGGCGGTTTGGACCTCTTACCAACACTGGTGCAGGCTACAAGGCAAAGATCCCGGTGTACAGTCTATCAACCAAGTAATAGACTTTCTCTTTTCGAAATTTAATTCGGGAGTTCAGTATTCGACCATGGCCGTTACGGTTGCAGCCCTGTCTTTGCATATAGGGCCCATAAACGGAACCAGTCTAGGTACAAACCCTTTCATAAAAGACTTTCTCAAAGCTTGCTTTAATAATAGACCTACTGCTATAAAAATGTTTCCATCTTGGACAGTATCTAACATATTCCAGCACTGTGAGAAATTGATGCCGGTTGAAAATTTAAATCTGCTCCAACTAAGTCAAAAGACTAGTCTTCTCCTTGCTCTGGCACTTGCTGGTCGATGCCAGACCTTATTCACCTTAGACATTGATTCTAAACACTGCACTATAGAGCAAAACTGCATTAAATTTATACATTCGGCGCTACAAAAGGGTTCTAGGCCTTATAAACGCAAGGATACTTCTACGTTGTATAGCTTTCCCAAGATAGCTATCTGTCCCGTCACCCACGTCCGCTGTTATATAGAAAGAACCGCACCAGTTCGCCCGGCGGGAGTTACGTCACTGTTTCTTACAACTAAAAAACCGCATCGAGCTGCCTCCTCTATAACTATAGCCAACTGGTTACAGACCCTTATCAGAGAAGCAACAAACTCACTCGTTACGAACGCTCATTCTGTTCGTGCCGTAGCTACATCCACCGCTGCGTATCAGAATGTACCCATGTCATGTATTTTAGAAAGCGCCAACTGGAACTCCGAACAAACGTTTCGACAACACTATCTCATTACAGCCCCGGCCCCCTGCAGTTCCAGACTGCTCTTTTTAACCAAGCCAGGCCCAACAGGGACTAAGACATTTGGCAATATGGACTTCACTACGCACTTGTTGGCTGTTTCTGTTTAGCCAACCCAGGAGTCATTTCTGCAGCTGTATTAATGTTTTGTCTGATCATTAAAATTTTGTATTTGTGGTTATTAAGCAAGCTGGCAGTGTTTAAAGAAATCACGTGTGTTTGGATAATCACGTCGGCAACACGTGAGAAACCGTTATTTCCGAAAGGAAATGGTTTTCTCGTGTTGACGACGATTATCCAAACACACAAAGGCCAGCTTACTTCGTCTTGTTTGAAATAACTGACGTGTTATACGTACGGTGGTCTAGACGGACCCTAATTTGCATAAATTAGTGAAAAGTGCGGGCACAAAACAATAAAATCACGTGTGTTTGTATAATCGTCGTCAACACGAGAAAACCATTTCCTTTCGGAAATAACGGTATCCTAGACTTTTATCCCATACCACAGATGTATATGGGGGTCTGGGGGAGCAAGCTCCCTCGATTTGAGATACCAGGACAAGCCCCAACCCTTAGATTTGACCCATCGCGAGAAGCCCCCCTCCTTGGTGCAGAGAAAAAGGTGCCCAAAAACTCTAATATTGGCCCAAATCGCTTTTATATGCTTCATAAGTGAGCAAAAAACGAAAAAAACGCCAAAAATGGTCCATTTTTTGGCGAAAATGTGAAAACTGTTTCGTTGTTCAAGCCCTCGAAACGTCGGGACAGGCCTCTCAAAAAAATTTCGAGACATCCGGACAAGCCCCGCCCCCCCAGACCGAGACCCCGTGTTGCCCCTTAGCCCTCCGTGTTGGTGATGGGTGGTCTCGGCAGGATTGGGACTAACCTGTTCATTGAGTTGCAGGTTGGCAGCCGGTTTGTAGCCCCGCACGTGCTCGCAGACGTACTCGCTCATCGCAGCCACCCACACACTGAAAAAAAAACACACACACATGCGTCAAAACGACGCAATTTTTACCCTTTTCAACCAAACAGCATAGGGTCAGACAAAAACTCGTGTAATCTCTGGTGGTTGTTTGCGTCCCTGAACAAGAATAAATATCTGGGGTTTAATTTTTACCTTGGACTTCCTTAGACCCCAATAAGCCCCTATAGCCCCCTCAGCGTTACAGGGGGTGCTAAGGGGTCACATTTTCGAAATTTTAATTAACAATTATGACATTTTAAAATTCATATTTTTTAGCTTCGTGGCTAAAAGGAGCCAAAAAACAAGTATACGAATGGGGTGCGCCAATGGGCAATGACACAGTGTGCGTGTGCAGGGGTGTTGCGGCCCATTTACGAAAAAATAGGAAATAAAATAGGAATTTCCCAGAGAAAAATAGGAAAAAAATAGGAGTTTCTGAGTAAAAAATAGGAAAAAATAGGAATTTTTTGTGGACTTTTATGGAAATATTGTATATACGTGTATCAGTAAACTGCTGTTTTTTCGCCAAAACACAGGATACCCATAGCGTCACTCTGTGGGGCAAAGAATTTCGGGGATGGTGAACGACTTTTCGATTTTTTTGAAATGTGTTGAAATGCACTTCACAAAAAACGACACATATTAGCAGTGGCGTACTTGGAAAAAAATTTCAGGGGAAATGACTTTTCGATTTTTTGTAATGGATTAGAATGAACTTTTTGGCAACTGGAACACTTATAAAACGCCTTACAAACGCAAGATCACTAAACCACAAAGTTGCAGGGGTCTGGGGGCGGCAGCCCCCAGAAAAAAAATGTCGATTTTTCCAATTTTTTGACCAAATTTGGTCAACTGGAGACGTATATATCAAAAAAATTTTCCGACAGAAAAATTAAAACAAAAGATGGTAGTCACATCAGTGTACTACACACGTAAATGTAGCATAAAATACTCAGTCGTGTAGACACGCAAATGCAGCACAATGTACACGTGTATATACCCCCAGAAAAAAAATCGGGAAAACTTTTAATTGTCAGGCCAACTTTAGTCGAAAGTGAAATTGGATATTGAAATCTAGAGCGGCATCGAAAGTGAAATCACATTACTCAGAACACCAAAAATTACAAAACTGGTTGGCCGAGAAGGGTCCAGAAGCCAGTGGCGTGACAGGAAAAAATTTTTTGGGGAAAATCCGTTTGATTTTTTGAAACGTGTGGAAAATGAAATTCACTTGACTGCAAATACCACACAATGAACATAATTGTTAAATAGCATGTTTAGTCCGAAAACCATGCTGTTTTTAGGTCAGCGGCTTCTAAAATTAATATGTAATATTCGAGCGTCTGCGAAAAATCGTGATTTTTAGGCCGAGTTCGTCACTTGGTGACGCATCGAAAATTTTTTCAAAAAGATGAAAACAAAAGGGGGATCGTCATATTAGACAGTATAGTTATAGTACACAAGTAAATGCGGCATTAAGGACAAGGTACACTCGTGTACACATGCATAGGCTTTGATGAAAGATAATAGCACGGAATACCAAGCCACAAAGTTGTGAGGGTCAAGCGCCGGGCGGGAGACCCTGGAAACAAATTAGGGAATTTTTTTCATTTTTAGGCAAAATTTGGTGAACTGGTGACGTATCGGAAATTTTTTCTGGTCAGACCTAAAAAACAGAAGGGGGGACCTTCTGGAGCGGTGAGCAGAATTTGAGCAAATTTTCAATTTTGGTGAGCAAAAATGCAAAATCGTGAGCATTTGCCCTGTATTCTGCCCAAAAAAACCCTGCTTCTAATGAAAATTTGAAAAAACAGGAAAAAATAGGAATTTTTCCAAAAAATAGGAAAAAATAGGAGGGGGTCGAAAAAATAGGAAAAAATAGGAAAAATAGGAGCCGCAACACCCCTGCGTGTGCGACTTAAAATGTAGCAAAAACCAAAGCAGATTAAGCTAGTGGTTGCACAGGCCCATGCACAGCGTGTGCGCCTGTGCAGACAGCAGACACTAGACAGGGCGGGCTTGAGCAAACACAACCATGTGCACACACAGACTGCTATATACGGCAGTCACGGCTGGCTGCACAGCAAACTGCAATTACACAGCTATGTGCTAGAGTTCGCCTAGGAACTAGAGTTCTGCCACTAGCAAATTTTCCGGGCCGGGCCCGGGCCGGGCCGACTAGCGCGCTTCCGGGCCGGGGTCCGCGGCCCGCTGCAGGCCCGACGGGCCGTAGCGGGCCTATCGGCCCGGGGCCCCGGGCCAGCCCGGCACAGAGTTCAGCAAGTGAGAAAATGCATTGTGTGTGCGTCTGAGTGTAGTATAAGTGCCTGCGCACTTGTAAAAATCAATATATATGCAATGCAGTCATTGTTCATACGTTGCTGAAGCTCGAGACGGCTTTGGGCTTGCGGATTTCTAAGCCCGGCGGGCCCCGCGCGGCCCGGGGCCCGGGGCCCGCTACGGCCCGGCGGGCCGCGCACGGCCCGGGGCCCGGAATTTTACGGGCCTGGCCCCGGGCCGGGCCCATTTCTGAAAATTCTCTCCGGGCCGGGCCCGGGCCCGGCCCGCGGCCCGCGGCCCGCTACAGGCCCGGGCAGAACTCTACTAGGAACCCATTTCATAACCCCACCCGACCCGACTTCTAGTCAAGCTGCTACAGCTATATTGTCACTTTTTTGTTTCCAGTTTTTTACATAATATATATTACATGTCGCTAATTTTGGCTACAAAGAACTAAGAGCTTGCGAAGTGTTTGTGATTTCAGTTTAAACAGTGAAGTTACGCGTGAATTAAAAGACGCGACTCACTGCTACTCATCAGTCATTTTCACTAGGCTGCGGGTGTCACTCCAACAGTACTAATGGGACAAGCTGGGGAACAATCCACATAAGGCACCCTAAGACGCGACTCACTGCTACTCATCAGTCATTTTCACTAGGCTGCGGGTGTCACTCCAACAGTACTAATGGGACAAGCTGGGGAACAATCCACATAAGGCACCCTATTCCTTCCACATTATGTCCGCACCGACTACCGATCGACCGTCTACACCAACTTCGTATAACCTGCTAAGTTGGCACTTGGCAGGAACCAAACATGACCTTAGGGCTGTCTCCTGCTCAACAAGATTTACTGCCATCTGAGCAGCAATGTACTTAAGATGCAATCTGCTAACACAATTGTTACAATTGTAAGACTTGCAAAGTTGAGCAACGCGCCCCAGACCCACAATCCACTACAAAACTCTACCTCTGTCTCTCAGCACCAACAAACAATCAACAACCGCACTGCAAAGTATACGAGAGGTTGTTTGTTTGGCTTTGAACGTTCAGTAGTACAGCACTATTGCAAACCATCAATGCATGTCACAAACCCTGGAGATAATTGCAAAAACTAGTTACAAAATTCAGCACCAGATTTACTTGCTAAAGCTACATTGTCCGCAAAACTAAATGCCAACATTTTTTATTAATAATTACAAAAATATTGGGTACTGAAAATATATGTACAAAATATAATAACCATAAACAATGTAGTTTAAAATAAACTGCCGAAAAATGAGTAATGACACATATTATGTTGCACACTGTAAAATGAACAGGCCCTTCCCATTCGCTTAGTGCAGTACGGACTGGATTCATTTTAGTCAGAGGTCTATTGCCTCTTTTCCTGAAAATCGAACACCAAATAGGAATTGGAAACAACTTGGAGCAAGAAGGCAACAAGAAACATGAATGAATTAATGAATGAGTATTTTTCTGGGTGAATGGAATAATCCCGGGATAACCACTTGGAAATGGAACGGGCCCTAAGAAGACAATGCAGTCACATAAATGGACACAACTGCCTCGCATAAAGACCGCTGACAATGACAACAACAAATGAATAGGAATTGCAAACTCCGCCACGGAACCAAAGGCCTCGAGGCAAGAGGGGATGGTCCCAAACACTTGCGCTAGATTTACTAAAAATAGCACTTTTTTGGGTAAATTTTACACAATTTTGCAAAATTTGGGCAACTTTTAGTCGATCAGGGGGGGTCCCAAAAAACTGATCGGAGAGGCCACCCCCATAATTTTGATCCGATTACATGTACGGTTGGCACACTTCACATTCACAACCACAGTTTACAGGGGAGCTAGGTAGATACATAGGTAGCTTGTGTGTATTTCTGTAGGAGGGCTCATGTTTCTATGGACTTTACATTCAATTTCAAACAATATAAATGAAACGCCAACTATGACTTGGCATAATTCATGCGTAAAAATAGTTCCGAGCTACTAAACATGACTTTAAACAATTAGAGACCATCACGAGCTAAAATTTAGTTCAAATACCAAACAAGATAACAATGTACACCAAATTAGCACCAGCTTAAGAATAGCCTGTGTAGGTCTAGACATTGTGATGGGTATGGGGGTTTGGAAGGGGCAAGCCCCCCTCAGATTTGCTCTACCGCCACAAGTCCTCTCCTTGGTGCTTAGGAAAAAGCTGGTATGAAACTCCTAATTTCCCAAATGGCTTTAAAATGCTTCTTAAATGAGCAAAAAGCCCAAAAATTGCTAAAAATAAAAAAAATTGCAAAAAATATTACATTTTTCGGGAAAAAATGGAATTTTTTCGTTTTTCAGGAGTCGGAGTCACCCCAAACTGAGAGCCTGTGCACATGTACGGCATGGGGCAGTGGTGGGGCAGTGTTAGGCCTGTCCGAGCCGCCCGATCTGTGCGCCGAGGACGGTGGCGAGGTTCTGCCAGAAGTGGAGCTGTCGGGCGTCTTGTTGTCTCCGGACGGCGGCACGCTGCAGCTCAGCCAGGGCCCCCCCATTTCCCCCGACCCCCGCAGTCCCCCCGCCCTGCGACGCCGTCAGCAACTGCAACGCCTGGGGGGTCAGCAGGTGGCCGTTGTCTGCAACAACACACGCACTATTAAGTATTGCTAAGTCTCAAAAAATACATATAGTGGCACCACTTTAGAAAAGGAAACATGTGATTTCGTTACGAAAAGAATAGATCTTGACTATCAAGAGTAGCCATCATGGCATTAAAATAAGTAGGTAAGTGGCGCAACTAGTTTTTGTCCGATTTCAGAAGCAACACAGCACAATCATTAGTTCGCAGATGTTCAAACCGCCAATTGTGCGACGATGCCCTGCTCAGTCGAACAGCATAATTCCCGGCTCATGATTTCCTATGTGTACGTACATAACATAACGTAGCTAATTTCGCGAATAACACTGTCTCTCTAGCTTGAATGAGTGAGCCCGTTGGCAGAGTGGCAATGGACTGACCCTGGATGCCTTGCTGGAGCAGGTCGGGCGGGAGGGCGGACAGGATGCCGTTGGCCAGGTTGGAGCCGAGGCCGGGGGCGGTGGAGAAGGGACTGCCGGTGCCCAGCCCCACCAGCACACTCTGCGGGACGCCCTGACTCAACGACCCCTCCAGCGTGCGGGGGGCGAGGCCGGTGGCCGCGGGGGGCAGGAAACCTAGGGCCCCTCCGAAGCCCTGCTGCCGACTCAGCTGTTGCTGGTAGAGCGCGTAGAAAGGGTCTAGAGGAGACGAGGGCTGGGCGCCAAGCAGCTCCAGGCCAGAACCAAGCTCCAGCTAAAACACACAACCACAACAATAGTGTTTATAGCAAGAGTACATAATAGTGTCTCACTCTCTATAGAAAAGTGAGTGTTCTATATAGAGTGAAACCCTATTATCAAGAGTACATAATAGCGTCTCACTCTATATAGAAAAAGAGTGAGACACTCTTCAGCCTGCCTGTGTTCTAGCACAGGTAGATGCGCTGGTCGTTTTCAGGCTACATGTTGACATTCTATGCAACATGTGACTGGCCAATCAGCGCGTAGATTCCCTGCATAACACACTTTAGTATATAATCGCTGATGCGTTAATAAGCATTAAGATAGAGTTACAAGCTTAATAACTCATTATTTATTCATAGTCTGCTTGCAAAAACATTAAAAAAGGTTTGCAAATACCTCTAGGGATATTTTGGCAAACTTTCATCGAAATTGATTGAGAAACTTTTGAGATATAAACTTTTCTGAATTTCTTCAAAGTTTCTCAATCAATTTCGCTGAAAGTTTGCCAAAATATCCCCAAAGGTATTTGCAAACCTTTTTTAATGTTTTTACAAGCAGACTATGAAAAAATAATGAGTTATTAGCCTTTATCCCTATCCTGTTTTATGATTGGAGCACGTGCACAGGCGTCAGCCAATCAGAGAATAGAAGCTCGCTTCTGATTGGCCAGTCACATGTTGCATAGAATGTCAACATGTAGCCTGAAAACGACTAGCGCATCTGCCTGTGCTATAACACAGGCAGGCTGGAGAGTGTCTCACTCTTCTTCTATGTAGAGTGAGAAGCTATTATGTACTCTTGCTATTATGTACTCGTGCTGTTACTCTGTGCTTTCATTCATGCAACACAATACCAAGAGTACATAATAGTGTCTCACTCTACAGAATAACAGTGTAACACTCTACTTTCTGCCGATGTTCTAGCTCAGGCAGATGCGCTCGTCGTCTTCGGCTGACCTGTTTAAGTTTCGTTAAACAGCAACAGGAAGGCCGAAAAGACGAATGCATCTGCCTGAGCTAGAACACAGGCAGACGGGAGTGTGAGACTCTTTTCTATAGAGTGAGACACTAGTATGTATGTAGTTGCCCCCCCCCCCCCTGGATCCGCTACTTGACACAAGCACTCACTGGGTTAGCGGGTTGTGCGCCGAAGATATCCAGTGGAGACGCCAGCTGCAACACAAATATTATTAATAATGAACCCAATTTAACAACAAACCAAGGCGTACGTTGCGTTCTACCAAGAGTACATAATAGGGAGAGTCATTACTTTTCCAAGTATGCAGGTACTCAAGTTTCTACTAACAAGCCAAACGTTTCGCTATAAGTTGTAGCTCATAATCCTAAGGTAGACAGTAATGTCCTCAAAAGATCAATTAATGTGAAAAAGTGTTAATAAAGATCACTAATGTACTTAGCTGCGTGGGATACCTTAGATCTTAAGAAAGGCCCTTGACTAACGTAGTGAAATGACAGGGGGCTATGGTGTGGTGTGCTAGTAGATGTAGAGGGTGAGGTTACCGGCGAGAGGTTAGGACGGGGGGCGACCGGGGCGTCGAGCTGGGGCAGGAAGACGCGCAGGAGGTTGGCCACGATCGAGTCCGCCGCCCGACTGAAGTTGATCCCGCCGCCGCCGGGCAGGGGCTGGGTCTGGCGTCGCGCCCGCACTCAAACAACACCACACGGCTCACCACAGCGCAACAATATGGCATGCAATTACAAGTGCACAATCTGATGATATTAGGGGTGGCTGGCATATTTTTAGGCAACCCCCCATGGATGGGGGGGCGTCGACCAAAATTGAGGGGGCGCACCAAATTCGCGATAAAACACTATTTCACGATAAAACACTATTTTTACACGAAAAATTGGTTATTATACGTTAAATGTTACATTTTCATACGTTACTAAAGCTACTTTAATACTAAATTTAGCAAAAAAGGACCCAAAAACCCGTCGAACACAGCATCGCTTCAGCTAAAGTCGCTAAAACGTCCTTCCGGAAAAAAATTTGGGATATGGGGGGGCACCTTTTCTAGTGAAATGGGGGGGGCGCACCTTAATCTAGTGAAATGGGGGGGGGGCTCCGGTCCAAATGGGGGGACGCCCCCGGTCCAACTGGGGGGGCGCCCCCCCAGCCCCCCCCCCCCCCACTAGAAATATGACAGGGTGGGGAACCCAACCCACAACACAACCAGCGCCGTAAAAGTCGACCCGCGGGCCGCGACCCACTTAGACCCACCTTTTTATGATACCACTACCTACTGATTGGCTGAAGCCCTAGGCTAATTCCCACAGTGTACATCTGTGCGTTATTCACATTGCTACTTTAACCGAAAGGCACTACTACGCAATACCCATAATTTTCTAAAATAGGAATCATAAGTGGTAATTTTTCAATGGATCAGAAAAAAATTAAGCGACCCGCGCAGCCTGAAGTGGGTACCCGCGGGTTGACCCACGGCTCAAGTTTTCCATCCCAACCCGCGGGTACTCACGACACGACCCGCGTCCACCCCTGAGTGACACAAGTTCGACCCGCGAGGGCTGTTACTGACTACGATTCTATGCGGTGGATCACTCGGTTCGGGGATCGATAAAATCGTATATTATAATTTATGACTTGTGCAGTTTTTTGACGGGACAGAAAGTTGAGTCCTATCCGCCAGTCAAAATCCAATCTAATGGTCCCGGACAAGACCGGTTGCAACCAACAGTGGCCTATTGCTCAACTTGACAAGTCTTACAATTGTATGATTTGTACAAAGCCCGTTTCACATGATGTGGAAAAACGTGAGGAATCCTCACTTGAGGATGAAGTCCCCCTTGAAGCATAATGTGGAATCGTGAGACACCCCATGGGGTGCCTTGTGGGCACTCCACTACTCCCATCCCAAGGGAATCCCACGCATTTTTCCCGTGTGGAACAGGCTTAACTGAGCAACAGGCCTAGTCATGCGGCAGCATAATTTTAGGTATCCCTCCCCCCGTAGTGCAACCTCCACCCCCCACCCCCGACCTGGACTCTACTATAATTGTGGTCCCCGTTTTCCCAAAACGAACGTGATTTGGAAAATTATTATTTTTTAGCCAATACAAAGTAACCAATCACAAGTGCCCACAAGTAAAAGTAGCTTGAATTTTAACCAATATATCCATTTTTCACAAAAACACACTCTGAGAAAACGCGAAATTTTTCGCAAAAAGACACACAAAGAACCGTTTGCCAAACATTTTGCACGCGCCGAGACCCTGACAGTCGTGGTCGGCTCCCTCAGACTCCCCTTGGCTTGGCCAAATTTAGGCTGGAGAGTGGAGATGTTCCCCCACCCCACCCCAACTGCCCCATCTGTGGCTCATCAACAAACAACGAAGCATACCGTGCTCATTGGCGGGGTCGAGGACAGGCGCGGCGGAAACTGAAACAAATAAATGCAGCAACATGTAACGATGTAAAAATTTGGGGGAGAACTCTCCGACCAAATTTGGGGGACTCCCCCCCCCCTGATCGACCAAAAATACCGTAAATTTTGCAAAATGTTCATTTTCCCAAAAACGCCATTTTTACCAAATTTTGCCCAAATTTTCGGGACCCTCCCCCACGTCCCCCCATCCCCCCATCATACATGTATGGCAGCAACTGAAAACTAACTTCCAATGGAAAACCTGGCAACAAGCCCCCACTCCTTTGAGCCAGACCCCTAGATCTGTGTGTAAAGCACTAAAGCAACGTTAAAAACTAGCAGTCGTAGGTGGCATTGCTGATGCTGCGGCAGTAGAGATGATATCGAGGCCGGATTTCCCCAAGCCCGACTCTAATTAGGCTTCCAGATCGGCCGGTGTCTAGACTCAAACGTTCAAAATTACAGCTTTAAAAAAATTGTAAATATTTTTAGTTTTAAATTTCGAATTTTAGAAAGATTTTACGTTTTTAGAGGGCCAAAACATGAAAAACTTGATTCGAACAGACTCTCGCGTATCAGGATATGAAAAAAGTTGCTCCAGAAAGGAAGGAGAGGAAGAGGGTCCCCCCCCGCTAAAAGCATCCAGCAATATATACCTGCAGTGAGCGCGAGCAGCCATAGCCAGCAGCGGGTGGTCATGTTGGGAGTGGACTGTGGGATGGGATGGCTGTGCGACGTTCACCGTTCAGCAGCACACAAAACAACAACTAGGCCACTCGTGCGCTGTCTCAGACGTCGCAAACTGTGTCACCACTCAACCACTCACTACACCTATCATTACATCATTACATCACAGCACTGCAGCAATACAACGCTTCACAAAGGGGGGCCAGATTCATGTCAGAGTAGAGACCTGAATTCCATTTCAACCACAATTTTCTCCATGTATACTACGCCTGTTTAATTTATTTAAAATTGCTGCAAGTTTTATCAAGAGTTGATTTTGAGGAATTATATACTTAAGGTAGATACATATTATTGAAAATTTTTATTCAACTTTTCAGTAAGGGCATTTAACCCCGTTACACAAAAGTTATATTTTCCAAGGTATCTATTAGCAAAATTGTTACAAATAGGTATGTATGTATATGTGTACATTTCACAAAAACAAAATTGCATCGTATATTACAATATAATTCAACACCACATAAAACCATAAGTAAAATAGGTCACTGTTCTGTTAAAGTTTAAAAGTTGGTCAACTCGGGTTGACACACGCACACACATGCCGCATGGCTTGGGGGGGTGTAAGCTGGACAGGGGAGCGAGGCGGGGGGGGGGGGGGCGAACACAACCAAAACTGATGACTAGCCAGCCCCCTCTTGGCTCATTCGTTGCACGACAATTAATGTGTCGGCCACAAAATTAATAAAAAAACACTGTTGAAAAATAAATGCTTGGTCTGTTAATAATTCAACTATTGTCACGTCGTAGTGAATTAATCACATGAGTTGAACATAAATCCTTTTGATACACGAGGCGCTGACAAAGACGCCAAAATGCGCCGGTACCCCCCAGTCCCGACAATCACTGGCGAAACAAGGTTAATGGCCTTTTCCAAAACAACCGCACACAACAACTAAAATCCAACAAAACAAACAAACAGTTTTAAAACCTTTGGAAAACCTATGTAGCAGTTCATCGGCTTTCTGATGGATATATACTGTTTAGATAATTTAGTAGTAATGGGTGCTAAAAATTGGAGGTCCGACAGAGCAAGCTTCACACTTGTTTTGCAATACTGCTCCAGATTAATGGACAGCGGTGAAACCTTGGCATGCGTGAGAAAGTGCCAAAGGTGGCAATGCTGCATTAATCATTTGATGTGTTAATGAAATAAGTTCAACTGAATCCAACCATACACGGCTTTGGTGAGGGGACGAGTGAGAGCTCACTTTCCCTATTCAGGACAACTCAACCTACAATAGGCATCAAGTACCAAAAAAGTTGAGTCACCTACCAAAAAGTTTACAAGTTGTGCAAAACGGCCAGTAATGATAACTTGAATTTTCGGTGTTACAGTTGTGGAATAAAAACTGGCGAGGGCTTCTTTTGAATTTCGGGCTATAAACCTCAGGACATGCCCATACCCCTTGACATGTGTGCTGCAAGGGTAGGCCCGCTGCGGGCAGTGTAACTATATCATGGTTATAGCTGGAGGTCTATCGTTTTGTATGCGAATATAAACCCATATGCTGTGCATTCACTGGTATTATCACTTTCTTGCTCAGATGTTGAATAGTCACCTAGACGGTCACGGTACCCCCTGTTGGCTGTGTCATTTATGGCATACGTAACTTCACAATAGGATAAAATGTTTGTCAATGTAATATGGATTGTAAACTTGCGAACATAATATGATCAAATTACCCCCATCCCATCCCACTCAACTGCTAAGAAACAATATTATATACCAGGGTTTATTTTTTAATTTTTTTCTTGGTGGCCAGCTGGCCACTAGACCCAAAATTTTAGTGGCCAATGCAAAAATTTAGTGGCCAATTTGAAAGATGCGTTAAAAAATTTACTGAGTCAAAAACACTGAAAATTACCTAACCGAGACGCCGGCCAGCTTCCAGAAGCTTGTAAATTTGAGAAGTTTACGAGTTCTTTGACATTACAAACCACGAATTCACTAAACTGTCATTTTTGTAATGGCAAAACGGCTAAAACAATACACTACATAGTGTATATATTAAGCAAATAAACTGTACACAATACACTCATGTACACATATATACTACACATCAGAGATGCACGGGGGGAATCAGCGAGGGGGGGTGCCCGACCCCTGGCGGAAGGGGGGGTGGTGCCTAGTTTTGGCCATTTTTCGGCGACAGCCGAAAATTTTTCAGAATTTTTCTATTTTCAGCTAATTTTTGGGGTACTTTTTTGGCCGCAGGTGAAAATGTTTCGCAATTATTCAATTTTTTATGCATTTTTGGGGCACTTTCTTGGCCATCAGAGGGGGGGTGGGGGGTTGAGGGGAGGTGCTGACCCCGCTCAGGGGGGGTGGATACCCCCCCTACCCCCCTATGTGCATCTATGCTACACATGTTGGTACATACACACATTACACATTGGTCGAATTTGGTCAATTGAAGACGTATCAGAAATTTTTTCGGCCGTGCGAGAAAAGCCAAGGGAGGACCATTGTGTACAATTTCACTTAAGGTGGTAGTTCCATAATCACAGTGACAGGTTTTTCTGACAGATCTATACACTAAGACTAAAGAGACTTCGATTTTCTTAAACTACACCAAAAAACACCCAGAGCATTTACGCGTGATACATTGCGTGTGAATTTGAGAAAATAGCATAGTCTAAAATTCACTTATTCAGGTAGCCCTACCCCACAAGTCAATGACAAGGCTTCACAAATATTGACAACAAAAAAACTCATATTACTGCCAACGAAACCGAAATAACTATCGCGATACAGTAGAGCACACTTAGATGACAGTGCGTACAAGCATTAAACGTCAAAAGTCAAGATTGTGCAGTATACATTGTTTGTATTGGTAACCTACATGGGGGTCTGGGGGCGAAAGTCCCCAGAAGCTGGGCGATTTTTTTGATTTTGAAACACATTCTTCATCCCAAACTTCACTTTTTGGTGGCCAGGCTGGCCACCAGCCCAAAATTTTTAGTGGCCAATCCATAATTTTAGTGGCCATGGCCAGAAATTTGGCCCAAAAAAAAACGCTGTATATACAAATGTACACATTACATATTGAAACATAATGAGTGGAATGCGTTTATAAGCCATTTCACTGATTTATGTTACGGCATAATGAGTGGAATGTTTACGGCATTATGTTATGAATAAAGGCAGTCTTACATTAAAACCAATCTAAGGCGTTCTATTTCAGTAATTTAGACCATTGTATTGAAAAATTCTACAATATTACATAGGTTAAAACGTTCGCCTTAGACTGCGTTTAGCAGACAGAGCTAAGACTGCCTTTATGCATTCCACCAAGAGTACATAATAATGTCTCACTCTTTATAGAAGAAGAGTGAGACACTCTCCTTTCTGCCTGTGTTATAGCGCAGGCAGATGCGCTCGTCATTTCCAGTCCACATGTTGCCGTTTTATGCAACATGTGGGTAGCCAATCAGAAGCGACCTTCGCTTCTGATTGGCTGGACGCCTGTGCACGTGCTCCAATCAGCACGCAGGCGGCCTCACGTGCTATTGCCTGAATTTTGTCAAAAACACATTTAACTTACCAGTTAACATCATATTCAGCACATACTAGTAATAATCGCTGAAAACGGTGATAAAAATGTCAGCAAAATATAACTTTGGGCAAAAAAAACAAAAAACCCCCCAACCCGGCCGATCATGGCAAAATGTAACAATGAAATGGCTGTAATGGCGGCCAGTGTGCTGATTGGAGCACGTGAGGCCGCCTGCGTGCTGATTGGAGCACGTGCACAAGCGTCCAGCCAATCAGAAGCGAAGGTCGCTTCTGATTGGCTACCCACATGTTGCATAAAACGGCAACATGTGGGTTGGAAATGACGAGCGCATCTGCCTGCGCTATAACACAGGCAGAAAGGAGAGTGTCTCACTCTTCTTCTATAAAGAGTGAGACACTATTATGTACTCTTGATTCCACGGATTACATATGTTTCGCATTCGCTGTGTGGCAGTAGAGTTAGAACTGGGCTGCAATATGCCACAATAATGAAGTCAAGTTTTACAGTTCCAGATTGGGTATTTATCAAGAGTGGTGCACCAAATAGCGCCTCAGGGCAAAAAAGCGCTAAGGAGCCTGAAGCACTATTTCATAACCTCTGTGGGTATTAAGTGTGAATGCACAACTGAATGGTAGGGGAAAACAGGCACACTCACAGAACAAGCACACAATTTTGCATTTATTAGTGTTATAGTACAAGGAGGGCAGGTTGAGAAGTGAGCACAATGGCTGGGTTTGCACAAAGCACGATGTCCGCCGATCATTTGGCCACGGGCAGTCGTTGCAGACACAGCAGGATCTGCTCTTCCGCACTTGCTGAAACAGACACCATGCCACTGATTTTATTCTTAATACTACTATTGAGCAGAGAGAGAAATCCGATTACGGTCTGTAAAAATAAGTCTCAATCGGATTACACAGATTCAGGTATAATAGGTGTATTATGTAACTTAATTCTAAAACAAGTAATGTTTAATGACTAGAATTATTATTTGTATATTTTTAGTGATGAGACTACATACCTCTGATATTATCCGGAAGCAACAAGAAATGTGCACATTCCGTATCGCACGGATAAACTACAGAAAAGTTAAGCATGTAAAGTAGAAGCTGTAGGGAAGTATTAGTATATATTTGTAGAACTTATGTCGACTCTAGACCGGAATGTTTTCATATCTGAGATCTAAACTCAGATTCGAATTCTGAAATTATGCATTTCGCTAAAAGTGAAACTATGCATTTTGTTAGTTTCTTATTTAAAGCCTAAAAATAAACGTAAAAAACGGAATAGATCAAATACTTGAAAATGCAGAAAGTTTGACCCCAAAAACTTAGATCTAATAATTTATTGGGAGTCACCCACTCACCTCGTAGTTTCAGTAAAAAATACTTATGATTTACGATAAGTTTCAGCCTCAGTCGTCCGTTTTTGTAAATCAATAAATCATATCAATAACACAGCACGGGCGGGATACTTTTGGCCAACAGACGCGCACACACACAGACACAGGCATCGATAGGCCGCCTGTATTGTGCAATACTGCACTAAGGGTAAGACCTGTATTTGGTTCACAGAGGCTTACCTGGCAAATCTCTAGTATACGCGGCCTCGAGGAAAAACAACCACATAGTTTTTATTAGTTCTGGGCAGTTCGGATGGACGTAGGAGCATTCGAACAAGTTCGACTTGACAAACATCAGCCATTTAGTGCCTGATATCCGTTACCCTTTGACCGTATACCAAGTTTATCCCTAACCAAACGGCACAGTTTCACCCCCAGCGTGGTGTCCGGGAAGTACTGTGCCCAAACTCCTTTAAACTAGAAATTGAGAAATGCACGTGTGTCGAATGAGCACGACGACCATACAGCTTATGTTTTCTTGTGTCCCAATTTTTATCTTGCCCGAAAAAAAAGTATCAATTGAATGACTAACTTTTGTGTGGGGCGATATCCGTTTGCCCGTACGCCATACCGATTACCATACTGAGCACTAACTTATTAAGGTTACAAGGGCGGCGCATATTGTTAAATTGTTTAGATATTTAAAAGTTGAAAACTATTTTTGTGTATGGGTTTTGCAGAACATAGTTTTTGCAACCTTTGCGGTTCCGTTGTAGCGACAAGAACTCGGCCAGTCAATTCGGGCACCAAATAAGGGGGACACTTCCCCCAACACCTCCGCCCAGTTAAACTCGCTTCCGTCGGGGACAGGGGGACACTTTTCGCCCGTGGAACATTTGGGGGCACGGACGACCCACTAATGTACTTAGGAACGACCTAATATGAAAAATATCAATTAAAAAAATTGACCTCCAAATCGTCCTAGTACCCGGGTATAACGTACAAAAATGGACCCCAAAAAATCATTCGTGTGACAGCACGATTTTACCTGGGACACGCGTTTTTACCGCAAAAAGCGGCGAGAGGGCGTCTCTAGGTCATTTTATAGGTTGTCGAAAGCGCGTGACCCCCGCCACATTGAAGGCCTATGGGTCGATCGTGGGGAATTTCCCACAGCTGAGAGCTATGCTTTCATCGCACAGCACCCGCATTGGTGGCCTTTTGAGATGGTTCGAGCTCCCGCGGCCGGGTCCAGAAGAGTGGGCATACTCTTTATCATGACCTCGCGGATATGGAAAGTTCCTAATTATACTTCAGCTTTTGACGATCGTATTACTCCAGTTAATTGAATTAGTTAATCTGAAGATGTGAACCGTTCGCTACAAAATGCCTCTGAAAGTTCTATTCATTTTTGTTTCAGCGAAGCCAGCCCGCCAGGTGCCCGCTTGCTCAGTGATCGAACAAGAGGACGCGACAATATGCCTGGACCCGATGATCCGCATCTCCGAAGATCTGGTCGCCAGATGCCCAAAATAAACCACATGATCTTCCCGCTGTTCACATTTCGCAGTCCAGACCTGCAGAGCATTTGTGTCACTGGATGGTTCACATATTCAGATTGATGTATTAGTATTAACTGAGTAACTGCGATTAAATGACACTTAAGTATGGTAGGAAAACTTTTTCATACTAGCAAGAGTCCATACAAAGAAAGAGTATGCCACTCTTCTGGACCCCAGCTCGGCCGCCGCGGGACATGCCGCGACCAGTATCTCCCGAAAAGGCGATGGATGAGCGGGGGCGCCCCCGATACGAATGAAAGCATAGCCTCCAGCTGTGGGGTCCTCGACGAATCAAGACTATAGGCTCAAATGTGGCGGGGGACCCAGCATGTTCGGACAACCTATAAAACGACCTAAAAGAGTACCCTCTCGCCACTTTTTGCCTGTAAAAACGCGTGTCCAGGGTAAATGTCCTCTAGCGCTGCACATGAATTATTCGGGTCCATTTTTATGTACGTTCGACCCAGAACCCCATTGATCTGTAAATACACTTTGGAGGTCAAATTTTTTAAATTGAATTTTTCATATTAGGGGGAATTTCTTACCCTGAGTACCACTCAAAGTGGGTAGTCCGTGCCGATGTCACGGGCGAAGTGTTCCCCTGTCCCCCGACGGACAATTTTAACTGGGCAGAAGTGTCGATTTGGGTAAAAGTGTCCCCTTCCACTTTTGGTGCTACAATTGACTGGCCCAGTCCTATACGTACAACGGAACCGGCAAACTTAAAACTATGTTCTCAAAAACCCATACACATTCTAAAATAGTTTTCACTTTATGCCTGTAACAAAATCTGCAACAATATGCGCCCCGCCTGATTTAACCTTAAGAGGGTTCCATACTTTAGAACGGAATCGGATGGAATTAACAAACTTAGTATATAGCCCACACCAACAAGTTTGTTCATTTTTTTCAATCGATACTTTTTCGGCAAGTAACACCGGGACACAAGAAACATACGGCCGTATGGTAGTCATACGTTCGAGCGGCACGTCCGTTTGTCCGATTTTGTCCTTAAAGAATTTTGCACAGCTTGTTGCCGGAACAGATGCGACAATTGAAACTGTGCCGTTTAGTTAGGATAAAACTGGTATACGGTTGAAGGTAACGGAATGCAGATGGCTGCACTAATGGCTAAAGGGTTTGGTCAGTCAAACTCGCCCAATGTACCTACGTCCATCCGATTCAAACTGCCCAGAACGAATAAAATCTATGTGGTTGTTTTTACGTGAGGGCTTTTAGCCGCTGCGTATAGACTAAGAATTGCAGGTGAAGCTTAGTAACAAACTAAATACCCAGGTCTTACCTGGGGTAGTCCCGCTGAGTATCGCGAAATATACAGGCAGCTTATTGATGCCTGTTTGTGTCTATTTGTGTGTGCGCGTCTGTTGGCCAAAAGTTGTCCGCCCCCCTGCACATCGACCGTGCTGTGTTATTGATACTGAGTTATTGATTTACGAACGGACGATTAACAGGCAATGCTAGACTGAACCGTCGTAATCATAAGTATTTCTCCAACGAACCAACAGAATGCGGTGACTTTGCCAATAAAATTATTAGGGAAGATCTTTAAGTTTTGAGTTTCAAACTTCTGCATTTTTAGTGCTTATGTGTGCGTTTTTCTCAATGTTTATTTTAGGCTTTAATAAAACCATTAATTTACTAACAAAATGCGTGCCCCTTACTTTTGCAGCGAAATGCATAATTTTAGATCAATCCTAATTCAGATCTGCGGGATGCTGAAAACATTTCGAAAGTTGAGAGTCTACATAAATATCTACAAATATATATGTGAATACTTTCCCTACAGCTTCCAATTAGACATGTATCTTAACTTTTCTGTAGTTCTATCACACGGAATGTGCCGCGTTTTATATTTCAGAATAATATCAGGAGAACGGGAGTCCCAAATCACTAAAAATCTCAAGAATAAGTTTCCTAGTTGAAAACGTACTTGTTTAATTAAGTTACATAAGACACCTATTATACCTGATATATACTTAATCCAATTAAAACTATTTTTACAGACCGTAATCGGATTTCTCTCGCTTGAATACAAAATCAAGTAATAGTTGACTTGATTGAAAGTAGCGCCAGCGCATTGCAAAAATAGAAACTAGTCAAAAACTGAAAGCTGGGGATAAATTGTGAGCCCTAACCGTTGAGTATATTCAAAACACGATCTTGAATGGCAGCTAAGCGAACTAAGGAAGTACATAATACTTCCGCCCAAAAGGCGGACACTTTTGCCAGACAAAACTGTTAATCCCTGCAACACGTTTAAGCCCGGTTCATACTTGTGTCTTAGAACGTAGGGACAGGGAAAAATGACAAGTTTCGGTCAGTTAAGTTAAAGCAACAATGAAATACCCATTTTCGTCTATTTTTTTGTATATGATGGGATTACCCAAATGATTCCCATTAGTTTGCCTTTGGTAAAAGTAGTGTTTGGAATTGCTAAGGACAAGCTTAAACAGCAAGGATAAGGACACGCTGGTTTTACCCAGTCACAAGTGTCCGGTGTACAATTTTTACTAGGGAAGAAATTTAGGGGACATTTTTTGGGGAACATTTTGGGGGACCGCTAAGGGCTATGCCTTGATTCGTGTACAGGTACCCTAAATTCACAGCGCGGCGGCTGAGCTCGCGTAAAAACAACCACATAGTTTTTTATTAGCTCCGGCAGTTTGAATCGGATGGACGTAGGACATCGAAATTGACTGAATAAACACTTTACCATTAGCCGCATATCCGTTACCCTTCGACCGTATGCAGTTTGGCTAAACGGCACAGTTTCAATCTTGACGCGGCGCGGCAAGATGCGGCCCGAGTTTAAGGACAAAATCGACAAGTCGGGCTGCCGTCGAACGTATGACTACCATACAGTCGGACTTGTCTGACTTTTACTCGCCGAAGTGTTCGTCTGAAAAAAAATGACCAAACCGTTCTCGTGCTGGGTGATATCCGTTTGTTTGTACGGTCGATAACTAACTACCATATGAAAGATGAACCTTATTAGACCAAGGTGGGGCGCAAATTGTTAAATTTGTTGACACATTTAAAAAAGTTGAAAATTATTTTTAGACGCGGTAGGGGTTTTGAGAACATAGCTCCAAGTTTGCGGCTTCCGTTGCGCCCAACTGGCCAATTGTACACCAAGCTGAAGTGGGACACTTCCCCCAAATACACTTTTGCCCAGTTAAAATCGTCCGTCGGGGGGGAATTCCCGTGGACATCGGCACGGACTACCCACTAATTTGTACTCAGGGTCCGAAATTCCCTAATATGAAATATCAATTTAAATTGACCTCCAAAATGCCCGTCCCGGTACGGGTCCAAACTAGCATAAAATGGACCCCAAAATCATCGTGTGCAGCACCTCATCACCCTGACACCGCGTTTACTGAAAACTGCAGAGGCGCTTGAATTCCACAGGTTGTCCGAAGCGTGTGGGCTTTCTCTGCCAACCTATGGTTATTCGTGGGGGTTCCCACAGCTGGCAGAGCTATGCTCCATCGTATAGCACCCCGCATCGGTGGCTTTCGGATACCGGTCGCAGCATGTCCGCGGTGGCCAACTGGGGTCCAGCAAGACTATACTCCCTCACTCACGACTTTTTGCTACACGAAATTCTCACCATACTTTGAGTGTTGAAGTTATGCAGTTACTTCAGTTACCCTAACTGAGCCAATCTACGTGAACCTCGTTCCAGGTGACACAAATGCTCTGCAGGTCTGAGCTGCGAAATGTGAACAGCGGGAAGATCATGTGGTTTATTTTGGGCATCTGGCGCGCCAGATCTTCGGAGATGCGGATCATCGGGTCCAGGCATATTGTTACGTCCTCTTGTTCGATCACTGAGCAAGCGGGCACCTGGCGGGCTGGCCTCACTGAAACAAAAATGAATAAGAAGTTTCAAGAGGCATTTTGTGTCACGAACGGTTCACATATTCAGATTGACTAGATTAGATTAACTGAAGTAACTGCGATTAACTCAACACTGAAGTATGGTAGGTAACTTTTTCATACTAGCAAGATTCCATAATAAGAAGAGTATGCCACTCTTCTGGACCCCAGCTTGGCCGCCGCGGACATGCTGCGACCAGTATCTCCCGAAAAAGGCTACCAATGCGGGGGGTACCCCCTATACGAATGAAGGCATAGCCCTCAGCTGTGGGGGTACCCCCCCCCCACGAATCAGACCATAGGTCTGAAATGTGGCGGGGGGATCCACACGTTTCGGACAACCTATAAAATGACCTAGAGACGCCCTCTCGCCACTTTTTGTGGTAAAAACTCGTCCCCAGGGGTAAATTGAGGTGCTGCACACGATGATTTTGGGGTCCATTTTTATGTACGTTCTACCCTGAACCCCATTTACCGGGACAGACATTTTGGAGGTCAATTTTTTTAAATTGATATTTTTCATATTCGGGGGAATTTCGACCCTGAGTACGATTAAGTGGGTAGTCCGTGCCGATGTCACGGGCGAAATGTGTCCCCCCTCCCTGTCCCCCGACGGACAATTTGAACTAGGCAGAAGTGTCCTATTTGGGCAAAAGTGTCCCCCTTACACGTGTGGTGCTACAATTGACTGGCCCAGTCCTATACGTACAACAGAACCGCAAACTAGCAAAAAACTATGTTCTCAAAACCCATACACATTCTAAAAATAGTTTTCAACTTTAAATGCTGTAAACAACTTTTAACAATATGCGCCCCGCCCTTATTTAACCTTAATAGGGTTCCATACTTTAGTATGGTAATTGGTATGGCATACGGACGAACGGATATAGCCCACACGAAAACAGTTTCGTCCATTTTTTTCAATAGATACTTTTTGGGGCAAGTAAAAATTGGGACACAAGAATGGTTGTCATACGTTTGAGCGGCACGTCCGTCTGTCCGATTTTGTCCTTTAAGAATTTCGGCACAGTTGTTGCCGGACACACGGCTAGATTGAAACTGTGCCGTTTAGTTAGGATAAACTGGTATACGGTCGAAGGGTTAACGGATATGCGGCAGAACGGACTAATGGCTAGTTTTGTCAGTCAGCTTGTTCAATGTACGTCCATCCGATTCAAACTGCCCAGAACTAATAAAAACTATGTGGGTGTTTCTGCGCCAGGGTCTCAGCCGCCGCGTATACTAGATATTAGGGCAAGCTTTGTAACAAACCAAATACCCAGGTCTTACCAAGAGTAGTCTTACCCAGTATTGCGCAATATACAGGCAGCTAATCGATGCCTGTTGTGTCTATTGTGTGTGAGCGTCTGTTGGCCAAAACCGACCGCCGGCCTGCACACCGACCGTGCTGTGTTATTGATATGAGTTATCGATTTACGAACTGACGATTAACAGGCAACTAGACTGAACCGTCGTAATCATAAGTATTTTATACTGAACTACATAATGCGGTGACTTTGCCAATAAATTATTAGATCTTTAAGTTTTGAGTTCAAACTTCTGCATTTTCAAGTGCTTAGATGTGTGCGTTTTCTACGTTTATTTTTAGGCTTTAATAAACCATTAATTTATGACAAAATGCGTGCCCTTACTTTTTGCAGCGAAATGCATAATTTTAGATCAATCTAATTTTAGATCTGCGGGATGCTGAAAACATTCCAGTCTAGAGTCGACATAAGATTCTACAAATATATACTAATACTTTCCCTACAGCTTCTCCTACATGTACTTAACTTTTCTGTAGTCTCATCAATACGGAATGTGCCGCGTTTTATATTCTTCAGAATAATATCAGGAGTATGTAGTCTAATCACTAAAAAATCTCAAATAATAAAGTTTCTAGTCGTAAAACGTACTTGTTTAGAATTAAGTTACATAATACACCTATTATACCTGATATATACTTAATCCAATTAAAACTATTTTTACAGACCGTAATCGGATTTCTCTCTGCTTAATACAAAATCAAGTAATAGTTGACTTGATTTGAAGTAGTGCTAGTGCATTGCAAAAAATAGAAACTAGTCAAAAACTGAAAGCTGGGGATAAATTGTGAGCACTAACCGTTGAGTATATTCAAAACACGATCTTGAATGGGCAGCTAAGCGAAACTAAGGAAGTACATACACTTCTGCCCAAGGTGGGACACTTTTGCCAGACAAAACTGTTACCCCGGACACGTTTAAGCCCGGTTCATACTTGTGCTTAAGAACGTAGGGACAGGGAAAATGACAAGTTTCGGTCAGTTAAACTAAAGCAATAATTAAATACCTATTTTCGTCTATTTTTTTGTATACGGACTGGACTTGACCCAAACTATTTCCATTAAAAAATTTTGGTTCCTTTGGTAAAGTAGTGTTTTTGGAATTGCTTAAGGACAAAACGATAGGGACAAGGATAAGGACAAGCATGAACCGGGCTTTACCTAGTCACAAGTGTCCGGGGGACAATTTTTACTAGGCAAAAGTGTCTGAGGGGGCATTTTTTTGGGGGACGCATTTTTTGGAACCGCTAAGGGCTATGCCTTTATTCGTGTACAGGGGTACCCTCCACTACGACCTGTTCCGAACTCTACTCATTAGGCGTCACGTGTAATCATGTGTCACGATGATGCACAATAATGGGTCAACACTCAGCAGCTGTTTGTATAAATACATGAGCCAGCACAAAACTGGAACAGTTACTCTACTATTGAGCAGAATTTATATCGACCCAGTCAGATCCAGAAATTAGGTAAACCTGGTGAGTGGTGATAACTTACCCCTAGCATGAGCAAATGCGGATATGTGGCCAGCCAATCCGATTAAAAAAACAATTGACCAAATCAAATTATTCATGTAAATCTAAATGTTAATTCGGTAAAATAAATATTATTTGAAAAGATCAGTGTCAAAGAATCAAAATTAAGCAATGTTAATTTAAAATGAACACGTCACAGTAGGTGGTGGGTACGTCAAATTATTTCGCAAGTATGAAAGACAAAACAGGTTCCAGTGGACGCACAGGGTCAGCGGAAATATTTTGGAATTCGGGATGCGGGGGTGACCGGTTGTCAAATCATGACGTAACGAAACTAAAGGTCGTTTCTAATTTTAGGCACTTCTCGTTACAGCCGCATAAGGTGCAGAGGTTGTTTTAAAACAGTCACGCTCCGTACTGTAGAAAAGCTGAAGAAATTGCAAATATCACACAAACGCGTGCGCATGTGTCAGTTTAAAAACATTTTTATCCTAAATAACGACAAAACTCACGTTTTCGTCCTACTTTTAATCACTACTGGCTCTCAGACTTGTAGTTCGGAAAAATTTTTACAAAATTTTATCTATGTCAAACGGTTAAGGGGCTGACCTTAACTTCTGCCTTTTAATACTTTGCTCCAGTGCAGTATATACGAGAGACTCTGTAGCAAAGGGTGTTGTAACACTATTTAGCTACACTGAATTACACAGTCATATTATTATGCAATTTAAACCACACTTGATGCCAATACCAAACTCTGAAAATTTTAATACCTTTGACAAATTAAAGAAAATTGCACCAAGCACGGAGTTTATTTGCCGAGAGCAAAGGGCAGCATCTTTCCCAAATGCGACAAAAACTGCAAATCAGGAAATGGTTAAAGTAAACTTGCAGATTTTTTGGACAGAAAATATCATCCGTCAGAAAGAATTCAACTTGAGTTCGATATATTCCACAATATTTAAATAAGTACTTTGCTAATAAATATGTTGTCAATTTTTCAAGAATTTCAATATTTTCCACAAGAGTGTCCATTAATTAATTCTCATCTTAACTTGAAAACTTAGTAAATAAAAAATGGCTACATATAATTTTATATATAAGACCCCCTCCGTAATTAACGTTGACACTTTTTAAAAACTTGTTCATCAAAGTTAACATCGGGAATTTCAGCCTTACAAGCAATTCAGTTATTATTAGTGCCAAACAGCTCGTGTGATTGTCGATTTTTGCAACAAAAAGGCATAACACCAAAAACTGACGATTTACATAACTTTTTAAAGTACATAATTCAACATCATTTTTTCTTAATTTCAGCCAAAAATTCAGGTTACATTAAATTTTCGAACAAAACATGAGCCATCATAAAACTCAAAATTTCTCAACTAATAAACATAAATATAAGAAAGTTTATAACTTTACGGTATGGGGTCGCATTTTATTTCACAACGTTGAATGGTAAAATATCTCAGCAGTTAAAATATTCGGCAAAAGTTAAAAAAAACGGACCCTATATCTAACGTTAACCCAATTTACTGTGAGACTCAAAGTTCGTTGCTCAAACTTCAGAACTGATTATAAAACTGTAATTACACTAAAACTGACGCTAGTTGTATAGCAAGTTGTATACCACAATTACGCAATTTAAATTTCATTCCTGACAAAATTGAGTTTCCTTGTCAGAAACTTGCAAACTTGAAAATTTAAAGTGCGATAAGGCTCCCTATACCCAGCTACGTTAGGTACATATGTAGGTAGGTAATTGGCTGCATTTAACTTTTCAAGAACACTGTTGTGTAAGTTTGACCATATGACCGATTAGCCTAAAGCATAGTGTGAGGTACAGGGACCTAACTTTTACGACAATTTCCGATTTGTTGCAAATTATAGTATACTAGGGAACTACATATGCCTACCTAAAGACCCAATTTTTGCTGATTAAACGCAGGACTTCTTCTACTCCAAGGCATAGTAGTAGGTATGGTGACTTCTGATATGGTTTAGTAATCCGACTGAACGGACTTACATGAGTTAAAATAGGTAACCTGCATATATAATTTTAATTCGAGCGCTGGAATCCTATTTCAAGTCTAAGCCATCAACCCCAAGCTTGAAGTTTATCATCCCTTATCACACTCGTTTTGCTTATCGTTTATGTCCCTTTTGTGTGAAGGCTGGCTTACAAATAGCAATTGGTCCCAGATATATTTGTCAATATCGACAGTCTTGGGTCAGGAAGTGATTATTTGGTACCACACAGCATTGTACTAGTTAACATTTAAAGGCAAACAGCTCTCTTTTTCCTGTTGCGCCACAGCGCAACAGGTACTTTATACTTGGTTTGTATAGGATTTGCAGAATCTGTAATGAACAGACTTACCTGTTATTTAAACTGGAAGGCCTACCTTCCAATCACACTACAAGGCCTACCCTTCCAGTGTTAAATAACACTGGAAGGGTAGGCACTTGAATTAACACTGCCTTTCTCCAACTTATGTAATACTGTGCAGCAATTCAATAAAAATTATTCGCCAAGGGTGAAATCGAACCACCACACAATTGCTTGGAAACCGGATGCTGTTCCGTCTGAGCCAAACCGATTCAAACGCAAACAAGTCCTGGTAGTTGATGTAACGGCAGAAGTACGTAGGTATATCTGCAATTGGGGCTGAACACATTCAAAATTACCTATAGCTTTTATTCCGGACAAGAGCAAGTAAAATATCGCATAGCACGATGGTATCATACTAAATGCTAATGATGCTAAATAATTTATATACTACCGGTGTATTTGTATTAATTATAATATTCGTGTCTACATTAGATACAAGTTTCGCAACTCATCATACGTTTTTGACATTTGCACTTCAATGGCTCGTTGGTCGAGTGCAATGATTCTCGCTCTGGGTGCGAGAGGTCCCTGGTTCAAGTCCAGGACGAGCATAATTTTTAAATGCTATTTTTTTATTATTATTGTAATTATCTTGTTTTATAACTAACTAAAACTTCGATTTTTGTATTTTATGTAAATTAAAAAGTTACACAAATATTAAATACATTGGTATATACATTACACAATGATCTTAATGACAACATTTATAATCGTTACAGAAATTTGAGGAGTGTGTAAGTAATTTAATATAATTTTGGTTTTATGCAGACCGAAATGAAAAGGGTCTAGTAAAGTTTCTGGTCGAGTCGGATGAAGGTCTCATAACCAAAATTTTTTTGGGGTCGTAAACATTTGCATTAGGGGAATAATTTTAGCTTTGGTTGTGGGCTGTAGCCTGTAGCTAAAAAAGGGACTTTTAAAAAAAATTTCATTATGCCTTGAATTCAAAGGAACTATTTTATTGCCAAATTAGAAAATGCTAATTTTGCCCAATGCTACACCGAGACCAAAACATGTCTGGAAATCCACTGATTTGAACGAACTGTCTGGAAATCGGCGTGCTTTTTTTCGGCGGCGGAAATTTTTAGTTTTTTTAATTAATCGATAACAGCAAGAGTGCATTATAGGAAGAGTATGCCACTCTTCTGCACCCCAGCTTGGCGGCCGCGGACATGCTGCGACCATTATCTCCCGAAAAAGGCCACAACTGTGGGGGGGTACCCCCCTACACGAATGAAGGCATAGCCCTCAACTGTGGGGGGGGGACCCCCCCCCACAAATCAGACCATAGGTCTCAAACGTGGGGGAACCCCCCCCCCCAGAAATAAGGGTATACCCTCAAATGTGGGGGGGACCCCCCCGCGTTTGGTGCAACCTAAAAAATGCCCCGGAGACGCCCCGCCGCCAATTTTTGAAGTAAAATTTTGTTCCTAGGGGTATTTTGAGGTGCTGAACTCGAATCTGGGGCTCATTTTTGTCACCGCAGCCCCAGTTGACCCCCACGGGCTACAGTACCAACTTAAGGTCATTTTTTCAAAAATCGAAATTTTTCATATGTAAGTGTTATTTTGGCCGCTGAACGCGAATCCGGAGTCCACTTCGGTTTAGGATCCTCTTGGAGTCAAATATGTTAGGTGGCTTTCTTTTTCATACTACTATTCTCTACACCCTCTAGGCAGCAGATTTTTACGAGGCTTTGGTACAGATATATATGTATGTAGTTACGTACAATTCTTACGGTAGAAAATTTTTTTAACAGTTTTTTTGGTGAAAAGCGCATTCTAAGGGTTTTATGTGTTTCTGAATATTCTGATCCTTGGAAGTCCAAACAAGTAAATTTTAGGTTTTTTCTTTTATTCACCCAACAGCCCGAAATTAGAAATTTACTGAACCGTTTTTCATAATTTTGGCACCACTTGATTTCTCTTGACATCATAACATTGAAACAATTACAAAAATTGCCAGTAGGCCACAACGGGTTGCCGACTGTAAGTCAGACCCTCTATTCTAGCCAGAGGACCCTCTATTCTAGGCGAAGGACCCTCTCTGAGTGAAGGACCCTGTATTTTAAACAGAGGACTCTCTTTTCTAGGCACAGGACCCTCCATTTTAAGCAGTGGACCCTCCATTCTCAGCAAAAGATACTCCATCCTTGGCACACAACCCCATACTGTAGCCGCTGTAGTAGTAAAGTCCAACACGGTGCGAGGCAAAAATGGACCTAAAATTTGTGTTCCGCGGATCATACTACACCTAACACTAGCAAAATCTCAGTTTCGAAAATTTCACGCATTAGGACCTCATAGAAGGAATGCCCGGAGGGGGTCACAGAAGGGCCCAGGAGGGTCCTAGGCAAAAAAAGACCTCAGATATGTGTTCAGGGGCTCAAATTAACCCGAGAAACAGCAAAATCTCAATTTCGAAAATTTGACCCCTTTGGCCCCCTAAAACATGGTACCCTGGGGAAGGGGGCTTGGCGGGGTCCACGAGGGCTCTAGGCAAAATTGGACCCCGGATTCGTGTTCAGCACTTCAAAATACCCCTAGGAACGAAATTTTACCTTAAAAAGTGGCGGCGGGGCGTCTCCGGGGCATTTTTTAGGTTGCACCAAACGTGGGGGGTCCCCCCCCACATTTGAGGGTATACCCTCATTTGTGGGGGGGGGGGTCCACCCACGTTTGAGACCCATGGTCTGATTTGTGGGGGGGGTCCCCCCCACAGTTGCGGGCTATGCCTTCATTCGTGTAGGGGGGTACCCCCCACAGTTGTGGCCTTTTTCGGGAGATAATGGTCGCAGCATGTCCGCGCTGCTAGGCCACAAACGTGGCCAGTGTCACACTCTTCCTATTATGTACTTTTGATAACAGTAAATAGCAACTCTGATTCAGGCAGATTGCCATATTCTTTCAATGGTGTACGCTTCAAATTTTTAAAAGTAAAATTTAATTTTACTTTGCGATTAGTTTTTACTGCGCAACAGGCCTAATGTTGTCAAACGTTCAACCTTCGAACTCACTGGATTACTTTTGCAGTAAACTTTTGCTTGTTCCTGCTAATTTTGATCCTGACGTGTTAACACTAAACTGTGAAAGCATTGCGTCTGTCTGCGTGTTTAACATCAACTCATGGGTGTATGTGCATGTGTCACCAAGATTTACAGTGTATTCGTCGATTAATTCTGTGCAGCTTCCCTTAAGTTAATCCACTGTATTCTGCTATAAGACCGAAATGTCAGGTCGAAGATAAAATGCAGCCGGAGTGGAGTCGAACCACCAACCTTCTGTTTACGGATCGGACGCCCTACCAACTGAGCTAATCGGCCACATACAAATAGTTGATGCCAAGCGGATTCAACTAAAATGAAAAACGGAGCTGCTTGTCAGTCTGAACATAAAAAAGAATTAGAGTTTAAATTTAATTGCAATAAAATTATATTCAAATCAATAATCTCATACGTTTATGCACCGTCGGTGCTTACCATTTACCACCGGTAACGAACTTACATTTAAGTAAAATTTTCGATATTTTTGTTTGAGTGAGTATATTTTTATTTGTGGGTTTACGTACATTTTGACGGATAATTTTGTTGGCAGCCTCTTATATTTCCTGCGAAATGGTCATGAAACAATGAATACCTACACTTCTCACTCATCAAAACAACTCGTTCCTACATTATTTGTTGTAAAAAATAAAAACTTCTTCAGGTCTTTGCATAAACAACTTATTGTAGGATAAAAACGCTTTGAACTTTTGCATACACATCTACAATAAGACAATTATCTGCTGCACAACAGGTTTTAGCTGACCTGCTGGTCAGCTTACTTGAACGTAATTCTTAATACTTACTGAAGGTTTTGCCGCAGATTAGGCTTGTTGCAAACTAGGAGCAAAACTGCTTTAGCTACACTACCACCTTAAATAAGGTTTAAATTCAGTCTTTTACCGTAGGCTACACTGAGTATCGTACTCTACTACCTCACCTGCGTATCTAGCAGGTTTGCTACACTCTACAGAGCCACCTACCTGCTCCTAATCTGTCTGAATTGTCTGAATCACCGCTAGGCCGAATCGCCACTAGGCCGAAACGTCGCCATTAGGCCGAATCGCCGCTAGGCCGAATCGTCGTTAGGCCGAAAATGTGTTTGCGGAGCATACATAGATTAATGTATGTAAAACAGTACAAATTACACGTACAGTGCATATACAGTACACGCGATACTATTAAACCATGCATACTGTATGCTGTTGATGGTAAGAAACTGTATATTTTTGAAAATTGTACTCGATAAATTTGTATTCAGTTGTATTTTGTTTCGGCCTAATGGCGATTCGGCCTTCCGAGAATTCGGCCTAGCGGCGATTTTGCGGCCTAGTGGCGATTCGGCCTGGCGGTGACACGCCCTAAGTACGTACAGAAAACAATGCTACAGGATCTTAAGCATCCTGCTGCATGGAGCCATTCGGCTCAAAAGTTACGCTTTGATCTGAGCTGAGCACATCTGCGCTCAGCTAGCGCTATATAGCGCAAATAGCGGAAATAGCACTTCGATAGCGGGGGGGGGGAGCGGGGGGGGGAGGGCGGGGGAGGGGGGGGGGAGGGGGGGTATCGGTCGTAGCGTATATAGCGCAAATAGCGGGGGGGGTGGGGGGGGTGGCGTTTTTGAGCTGGAAACTATGATAGCGCAAATAGCGCAAATAGCGCCTAGGGGTGGGGGGGGGTAAAATCTCGTGCTCGTGCACGCTTACACGCGACATCTACCCCCAAAATACTATTTCTGATGTTTTGACGTGCATATCTCCTTAGCAAAAAAGTTAAAAAAAGTTGACAATTTAGTGAATTTATTCAACTTTCACGCAAATTCAGCAAGAAAGCCAGTGCATCAATTTTCGATGTTTTGCAAAGAGACGATACGCAATTTTTATTAGTCGTAATAAAAAGTTAAACAAAATTATTGGGTTCTGTGCAAAAAAATTGCACAAGAAGCCCTTTTCAGAAGCATGTGACTCAAATATAGGTCGTGTGAATACGAAACCAATTCTTCGGCATTTGAATACAAATTACTGGTAAGGTAATTTTCTACAAAACTTTGCACAATTATTGCCTTAAACTTTGCGCAGTTGAACAATTTTTTAGTTCTTAAAATAAAGTTAGAATTTTTTTAATATGATTTTTAATGCTCAGAGTTCGACTTCGAAAACGCATAATGACCATTTTTATCCAAATCCTACAAGATTGTTAAAAATCAAAATATTGTTCAAGTAGAGAAGCACAACGAACGAGTATGCTTTTCGCGAACATTTATGCATCTGAGTTGAGAAAAGAAAACGCTCACAAAGTCACAATATTCATTTGTAACTGCTGCATCATTACTATAACTTTAGCTACTTACACGGCCAATTATGGTGACAATACGATCCGGTTCATCTTGTGATACCGCTGTATTGGTACTGTAAACGTTGCTTATTCCAGTTTCGGTTATGGTGCTAATGCGGTTCGATTCCTCATTTGTATTTGCCACCTCGCTACTACAAGTTTTGTTTATTACACTATCAATTGCCGTGCTGATACACTCCAGTTCTACTTCTGATACCGCTGCATTCAGCATACACAGCTGCATTCGAAGACTACACTCACACACATACACATTAAAACTGCGCCAATGCATTAAGAAATCCATAAGCATTGCCTTGACGCAGTGCACGATCATAGAATTGCATTGAAAACGCAGTCACACAAACACACACAGATGAACCGAATACCAAACGCTAGTGCATTAACGCATCCACAGACACTGTTCTGAACATTGATACACACACACACACGCACACACAAGTATGCTTAGATTTATCACGTAGCCTAGCGTTTTTGTTCTGGACCATCATAAGGACCTGTTGCGGTGTGCCGCAACAGGAAAAATTACGCCACTGAAAGGCGTGATTAGTTTGTCATTTCGTCAACTGACCGACATACGGCTGTCAGTATGAGTCGGCATATAACTTAACAACTGGGCTCCGAAATTCAGAAAATTCCGATGTTGTTCAGTGAGATCATCAAGTTTTTATTTGCTGAAGACCAGTTATAATGCTACACCAAGTTCTAAGTCACTTACATTTTGCAAATCTGGAATTCATACAGCTGTTTACATTGGCTGCATATCTAGGTTTGCACGGTACAATTAAGATCATGAGACACTACCTGACTAGCTACATATGTATCATAATTTGCTGACAAAAAGCACTTGTGGCCGCTCCACTTCTGAAGCTATGGGTGCCATATAGTGATGGGACAAGGCCAGGGCCCAAATATCTTTTAGACTCAAATATCTACGTGAGATTCTTGCGTCTGTACCCTCGAATCGGAGGTCAAGGTCTCACAACTTGCCCTAATTTAGACTAAACATTCATACACCATGACATAATAGTTACGAATAGGATATACTATTGTTTTGGAGAATGGTTCGTAGCCTGACTATTCTTCAACACAAGAAAGAAGCGAATCTGAACATAGCTGTGTTCGACCGCTTACAGCAATACGTCTTATGTACTTCGTTCAGTTACGTCTCAAATTTTATTTCAAAATTCTAAAAAAGCTTCAGCTTCTGGGGTCTGCCGCCCCCAGACCCCTGCAACCACTATGATTTCACAACATGGTGCGTATATAAAACTTTTTTGCAATATCAATGAAATCAGTAAAAAAGTTTTTAAAAGCTGAACTTTCTGCAGACTGCCGCGGACTGCGTGTGCGTTTTCACCCCCCCCCCCCGGTCGTCGACCATCAGTTCAGCCCCCCCCTTCGCGAAATCCTGGGTACGCTACTGGGTGACGGACCTGTCTGGGGGGGGGGGTGAGGATGCCTTCTGGGGGGGTTAAAACCCCCCCAAACCCCCCCCACGCCCATGTATGTGTTGCACTAATAAAATGGATTGTAACTACTGCGTTTCTGAGTAATGAGTCTCGAAACCTCATGGACTGCCCAAATATGCATTTTTTCCGTATTTAAATGCATTAAAAAACAGATTTTTGCGCTTATTACGTTAGAAACGGTGGCTAAACACCGCCCGCGTCTATCATTCTTAGATTTAAATGGTACGCAGCAGCTAATACCTAAATGTTGAAAAAAATGCCAAATTTTGGTTTCGTAAGGGGTGTCGGGGTATGGGCCAAAACGACAAAAAACGACGTTTTGCGGCCGAATAAACGGTTTCAATGAAGTCTACGCATGTTTTTAGCCCAAATGAATTAACTTTTGTAGCAACAATACTACAATAGCAAGGTTGGCAAGTCTCGGGTTTGCAACCGAAACCGAGACCGAGACCAGGCTACCGAGACCATCCAAACGAGACCTGCGAGACCGAGACCAGCCCTTGGGGGACCTTTTCTTCAAGTTTCAATTTTAAAATTTTTGGAGATACTTTAATTTATGAAAAATTTGTAATTAAGTTGCAAAAAATGACCTTTAGGTTATGACGTATGAGTGTATGACTTGCGAAGTTGCGAGAAACTCAACATTATAAAAAATCTTCGCGACTTTAGAAAGTTTTGAAAACCTTAAGTCTCATCTGAAATACCGAAATCACCCTATGGCAGGTCTCGGTTTTCGTACCGAGACCGAGACCGAGACCAGCCTAGTCTCGGGTTTTTTTACGAGACCGAGACCGAGACCGAGACTGCCAACCCTGAACAATAGGTGAGTTTAGCCAAAAATTGTCACCAAACAAAATAGGGTTTTTTCCCCGCAATAAGGTTTTTTCCTGCACAAACTTTGAACAGTCACAGGTCGACCACAACGTTTTTCACTGTTTTTGAGCTTCAGAAGTATAGAGGAAAGGTAATTCTCTTGAAAAATGCAAACGGCGTTCGCCAAAAGTGTTTTTGTGAAAAATTATGACAAGTCAAAAATATGGAAACTTTTGTCCCTTTGAAATTTTTCAACATGCGAAATTTTGATATTTCATAAAAAATGCTACAGGCCTCAGAACTGTACAAAAATTAGTGTGGTAAGTCAGTTTGCGATGCGCTTTTCACCTGCATATAGTCAGATGGGGTAAAAAAATACAAAATATGAGTGCAAGGTTTTTTGCTTTTCTGGATTAAGTTTCTCGGGCAAACTTTTTTCCAACAATACCTCGCGGAGAGTTGCTCTACAAAACCACATATTAAACTTTTTTCTCTGCATTACTAATTTTATATAAATTGAAAAATAAACGTATTTTTTTACCCCCATTTTGGGGGAAAAATACGGTCGCGGGGAAAAAAATACGGGTCGATTCTGACCCATCCAAGAAACGCAGGCCAAAATGCTTCTACAGTTATGAAACTCAACTCAGACTTACTCAATTTTTTAATTAAACTCGCACATAAAAGGAAAGGCCACTGAAATTGGAGCCCCAATAACACCACGACTACTTTTTACACTACACTCTTTTTTGCATTTTTTTCAAAATTTTTCCTGTCTACGTATTCTTTCTTTGCGATAAACTGAATCATTTGACGTAAAGATTGTACCGCGGACGCAGAAATTGGTGGCGACGCCCTGCTTGATAGTTTTTGCATACTTAAATATATATAGTCTTAAATTAGTTAAAATTTCCTTTATTACTGTCAATATTCAAATCGTATTGTACCAGAAATTGTTCCCAGATTATGTATTTGAAAGAGTGAATAACCACTATCATCATCAGCTTCGCAACTTAGGCATCTGTGCGTCTGTATGTGTATTTATGTAGCTGGGTTAATCATTTGAACACTCTTGTGTAGCTGGAACCGCTCTGTTAGCAGTCGGTGGTCGTAGTACACTTGGCAGCCGTAGCACCTTCCTGTGCTTACATTCTTCCACAAAGGAAGTTGTTTTGAAGTGAAAACACGACATAAAAGCAAAAAGTACGCGTAATTTTTCCCCCACAAATTGACCAAAAATTGGGGGTAAAAAAATATGGCTCCCGTCCGCGCCAACCAGTACCAATAGAGAAGAACCATTCACAGTTTGGAAGAAGGGTAGCTGACTATGCCATATGCGCAGTTGGTGCAGCTTGTCAAAAGTTTGTTGACCCTTGTAAAATGAGCCATGTTTTGGGTGCATGACTTTGTCAGCTTCATATTGTAAGCTGAACACAGATTATTACTAGGTAATATGTTCATGTAATGTAGCAGTAGTAGTGCTTCCTTTGTATGTATTCAACAGGCATGTACCTGTTGGGGTTTTTCTTGGGGGGTGTATTTTTTACCCCATGTTTCCGATCGTATTTTTTTACCTCCTCTGACTATACTCAAAAAGGGCCTATATATTATGTCTAAAGGTTCGGCCAGGAAGCACTAGGGTTTATTTCCCCGCAAAACGCGTAGGGTTTTTCCCCACACCACTATACTGGGGCTAATCGTCAAAAAATAGTCTTAATATAAGTCTGAACTTTGATCGTCATAAAGTAACACATAATAATATATTTGGATCAAGTGCAGTTGGGGGGGGTAAATAGTGGACCTATGTATTTTTTTAGTAGAGCACCTTGAGGGAAGCATTTTTTGTATAGAACCGCTATGCACAAATTTGGATTTTCTGAGCTATGACCCCTTGAAAAGTGCATTTTCAGTGTTTTTGGAAGTGAACGTAGGCCAAAGTTCGAAGTAAAAAATGGCTCTAATCTTTGTTTTTAGATAGTTTTGAGTGCGTTATGATGTTTTAAAGCATCGTCCAGGCTTAGTTGGCAGGATTCTCTAGGCTAAGCTAAGCTGACAGGATTTTTTCTTAAATATTTCGATTTTTTTATTGCCCAAGCCTGAGCCTAAGCCTAAACCTGATACTAAGCCTAAGCCTAAGCCCCATACTAAGCCTAAGCCTACTAAGCCCAACCCTAAATTAAGGTCAAGTTTGAGTTTGGTCAAAAATTGGACGTTTCTGGCGAGTTTGGCCATTTTTTCGACAGGAACCCGGTCAAAGAGCCTTTGTTATGATTCTAAAAAATTGTAAACAATAATCTGACACCATTTAGACACGATTAGAACGGAAAAACAAGAGCTTCGGAAAACAATTGCGAAAACGTCCCTCGCTGAGGGTTCAGATTTCGGGGGGTCGTATGTATCTCAGAAAGAAAATCCAAAAAATGAAATAGGGGTTCTTGAAGCAAAAATGCTTCCCCAAGGTACTCTACTAAAAAAAATAGGTCCACTATTCCCCACCCCCAGCCCAACTGCATTTAACCCATATATTTAATACAGCTTTGTTTGCAATATATTTCCAGTGTTTTTTTGCGTCAAAAAGTGCGAAACGCTGCACTTTTTTTCCGAAATTTCGCACTTTTTTTGGCTATGTGTGTCCCGAGAGTCGTGACGCACTTTTTTCCGGCTCAGGCTGAAGGATGTCATAGCTGATTTGGCCAAAAAGTGCCAAAAATGGCATTTTTTGTCGTGAAAATCTTGAAAAACTTTCCAAAATTGCGTCAAAATCATTAAATTTGTAAAATTTTCTAATGTGTCTTACGGGGGCGCTCCGGGAATCGGGGGTTACATTGAAAATTGGCAAAAAAATTGGCAAATGTCAAACTTTACTATACATATATGTACTATGGCACATAGGAACACTGGAGGCAAAATTTCAAATCACGTGATCATGTCACGTGACTCCCATAGCACCAAACGTGAGTGAATTTTCGGCAAACGATAACTCTGCTTATACTTTTCGTAGTCACATTTTATATACCAAAATGTAGCTTATGTGCTTCTCTAGTTGAACATTATTTTGGTTTTTAACATTTATGTCGGGTTTGGATAAAAAATGTCATTATGTGTTTTCGAAGTCGAACTCTGAGCAATAAAATTCGTATAAAAAAATTTCTAAGCTTTATTTTAAAAAACTAAAAAATGTGTTCAACTGCGCAGAACCTAAGGCTATAATTGTGCAAAATTTTGTAGAAAAATATTTTACCAGCATTTTATGTTCGAATGCCGAAAAATTGGTTTTGTATTCACACAGCCTGTATTTGAGTCTGCTGCTTCTGAAAATGGTTTCTTGTGCGATTTTTTTGCACAGAACGCAATAAAATAGTTTTGTTTTTTCACTACGACTAATAAAATATACTTAACGTCTGTTTGCAAAACCTCAAAAAGCGTTGATGCACTGGCTTACTTGCTGAATTTGTGTAAAAGTCGAATAAAATAAGTAAATTGTCCAATTTTTTCCAAATTTTTTGATATGGAGATATGCACGTCAAAACATCAGAAATAGTATTTTGGGCAACTTTCCTTCAAGAATGAAGGTCATTTTGGCTGTTTTTAAAAAATACGGCCCAAATCCTTGATTCCCAGAGCGCCCCCTGAAGGGGGCGCTCCGGGAATCGGGGGTTACATCAAAAATTGGCAAAAAAGTTGGCAAATGTCAAACTTTACTATACATATATGTAGTATGGCACAAAAAAACACTGGAGGCAAAATTTCAAATCACGTGATCATGTCACGTAACTACCAGAACACCAAACGTGAGTGAATTTTCGGAAAACGATAACTCTGCTTATGCTTTGTGTATAGTCACACTTTATATACCAAAATGTAGCTTATGTGCTTCTCTAGTTGAACATTATTTTGGTTTTTAACATTTATGTCGGGTTTGGATAAAAAATGTCATTATGTGTTTTCGAAGTCGAACTCTGAGCAATAAAATTCATATAAAAAAATTCTAGGCTTTATTTTAAAAAACTAAAAAGTTGTTCCACTGCGCACAGCCTACGGCTATAATTGTGCAAAATTTTGTAGAAAAATATCTTACCAGCATTTTATAATCGAATGCCGAAAAATTGGTTTTGTATTCACACAGCCTATATTTGAGTCTGCTGCTTCTGAAAATGGTTTCTTGTGCGATTTTTTTGCGCAGAACGCAATAAAATAGTTTTAATTTTTCATTACAACTAATAAAATCTACGTATCGACTGGTTGGAAAACCTCAAGAATCGTTGATGCACTGGCTTACTTGCTGAATTTGTGTAAAAGTCGAATAAAAGCAGTAAATTGTCCAATTTTTTCCAAATTTTTTGCTATGGAGATATGTACGTCAAAACATCATAAATAGTATTTTGGGCAACTTTCCTTCAAGAATGATAGGTCATTTTGGCTGTTTTTAAAAAATACGGCCCAAATCCTTGATTCCCGGAGCGCCCCCTTAACGTTTAAAGCTTGATCTGTATATACAGCTACAACTGGTTCAATGACAGTTTACAACCTATTATGATTAGTTATGATTAAGATTATGATTAGAACAAATGCCAATTAGAACAAATTAGAACAAGTGTCGAAACCCATTCCCCCCGAAATTTTTTAAATGTAGAATTCAAAATTTTTAGCTCATTTATACTGAAAATCTTAATTTTGCCAACTAAAAAAAATAGGCTAAATATACATAGTTAGCTATTCTGTCTCAATCAACTTCATATTTTGTGTTTGGGGACACTTATATACACCAGCTTGCTATCGCACATCTATATAAAATTGGCCCCAGATTGCCGTTTTTAGAAAAGTCATATTTCAGGAGCGCCACCCACAGGAAAAATTATGAGTAGAAAAAAAGTAAAAAATTAGTAGAAATATAGTAGAAAAAAAGTAGAAAATCTTTTCTACTTTTTTTTCTACTATTTTCCTACTTTTTTTCTACTTTCTACCTTGGCAAGTTTCTACTCTTTTTCTACTTTTTTCCTACTATTTTCTACTTTTTTTCTACTTTTTTTCTAAATTTAGTGCAAGTTTCTACTTTTTTTCTACTTTCAGTTCAAAAATTTTCTACTTTTTTTCAACATCTTTTTGAAATTGTTCCGGCTACTTTTTCGTTCTAACCTTACCTAATACACACTCTGCAGGCGAAAAGTGCCAATTAAAACACTTTTCATTTCATTAACTTTTCTACATTTTTTCTACAATTTTTCTACAATTTTTCTACAATTTTTCTATAATTTTTCTACAATTTTTCAACATCTTTTTGAAATTGTTCCGGCTACTTTTTCGTTCTAACCTTACCTATATACACACTCTGCAGGCGAAAAATGCTAATTAAAACACTTTTCATTTCATTAACTTTTCTACATTTTTTCTACTATTTTTCTACAATTTTTCTATACTTTTTCTACAATTTTTCTACATCTTTTCAAAATTGTTACGGCTACCTTTTCGTTCTAATCTTACTTATATATATATACGCTCAACAAGAGAAAAAATGGTAGTTAAAACTAGATATGGCGTACCCGCGGGGGGGGGGCTGGGAGGACATCAGCTTCCAATACCCCCATAATCATCTTCGCGATTTTACCCCTCCCCCTTTTCGCGATTTCAGCCCCCCTTTTTCACTTTTTTGTCTGGTCCCCCTTTGGTTTTATGACACCATCGAAAAAAATTTTCGACACGTCCCCAGTTGCCCAAAATTACACTAAAATTTCAAAAATTTTCCAAAATTTTCTTTCGAGGGGCTTTCGACCCCAATTCATCAATGCTATTGGTGCGGGGAAAAAAACCCTATTTTCAACTTTTCGGGTCGTCCTGTGCTCCACATAAATCGGATCCATTAATGCTCGCGGCTGTTATAACGGCCATCTTTCGCGTTTCGCCTAATTGTTGCACTAATAAAATGGATTCTAACTACTCACGTTTCTGAGTAATAAGCCTCGAAACCTCCGGGGAAAAAAACCCTATGCGGGGAAAAAACCCTAATGCGGGGAAAAAAACCCTACCACTTTTTCCGGTTGTTTTATTAGCTGTGAGTATAAACTAAATTTCATCGTGTTCTACAACTCTTAGGCGGCAGTATGGACTAAAAAAACCGTTTCTCCGACACCCATGTGACTCACAATAATACTTCAAAAATCGACCCGTTTTGGCAGGTATGACTTCTGCCCAAATATGCATTTTTTTAGTTTTTAAATGCATTAAAAATAGATTTTTGCGCTTATTACGTTAGAAACGGTGGCCAAACACCGCCCGCATCTGCGCAAAAATCTGCGTCAGGACAGGAGGCTGCCGCCCCTAAACCCTGCAAGCTGCAACGACTTAGATTTTACGCAACGTTGCTTAAAACTTTGTTTTCAATGCAAATTTTATTTCAGAATTCTAAAAAAGTTGCAGCTTCTGGGGGCTCTCACCCCCAGGCCCCACACCCATACATGGGTGTGGGGGGGATTGTTCCCCCCCAGAATGTTTTGAAGGTAGTTCAGGAAACAAAAATTGGTGGCTCACGAAGTTCACGAAGCAACAACGGCCGGAAAAGTTGCTCCGCACGCCCCCCCCCCCCCGGTTGACGGCTCCACCCCCCCCCGACTTCCTCAGCTGCACATGTGTGCCCACACCCACACCCCCGCAACTCTATGGCTTATTATATACAATTCTTTGTTATCTTTTATCAAAGCCGTTATATATATATATATATATATATATATATATATATATATATATTAGCGAACGGACGGAGGCAGGATTTTTGCTCCAGCCGGAGCCGGAGCCAAATTAATTTGCCGGAGCCGGAGCCGGAGCTAGGTCGAAATTGATACCCTTATGATGAAAATTTTTCTAATGTTTAATAAAAATCTATCATCCATCTTCTACTACGATATGTTTACAACGACTTCATATTGATGGCCCAAATTTGTATACATGTATCAGGGTTGGCGCGATAGCGCCCAACCCTAGAATAGGAAAATTTAGCACTATTGCGGATTGTGAGAATTTAAACTTTTTGTAGCTCAAAATATAGGAAAGCTTTTTACACGAAATTTTGTGTGTGTACACCCCTTGGCAATACCTAAGTGCTGGCAAAATTTCAGCCGGGTCGGTCAAGTATTTTCTGAGATACTCCCGGGGACCCCCCAAAATTCACGGACTTTCGCTCTTTTTTTTTTCCCAGAACTTTTCTCGCCGGTAGTTCATCCGAGCGGCACCTTTTTTGGTTTTTCACATTTCGTATAGCCTGCAATAGACACGGAAAAAATGGTTTTGCTCGGGTGTTTCCGTGAGAGGCTGTGCTGGGAGGGGGGAAACCCCTTTTTTGGGGTCCAAAAAATGACCAAGTACGAAAAAGTTTAGCACACTTTTTAAGAAGTTGCGCGAAACGGCCAGTCATGATCTTTTGCATGTGAGGTGGTACAGTAGTGGAATAGAAACTAACATGGGCTTTTTTTGAATTTCGGCCTATAAGCCCCAGGGCATGCCCATATCCCCCGCCACGTGTACTGGAGGCCTATCGTTTTGTATGCGAATATGAACCCATTGCCCCACCGATTGCCCCCCCAGGGCATTCCCAAAGGGGACTCGGGACCCTTTTGCACTTTTGGGGTCAAAATTTTTTTTTCGAGTTTATTTTCAAAAACTTGTCTCTAGGGGTAATTTGGTGTCCTGAACACGAATCTAGGATTTATTTTTGTCTATAACCACTCTGGACCCCCATAGGGGGTCAAAATGGGTCAATTTTTTTGAATTTGAAATTTTGATGTCCATTGGGGTAATTTGACCCCGTGAACACGAATCCGAGGTTCATTCTTGTCTGTGACTCTCGTAAATTCTCCTACGACCCCCTCCTAGGGTACCCCCCCCACAACGGGTCCAAGGGGTCAAGTTTTCAAAATTCGGTTTTTGATGTTCATAGGTGTAATTTAACTCCCTAAACACGAATTTGAAGACTATTTTTGTCTATGACTCTTGTTGACGCCCCTGCGATCCCACCCCTTCCCTCAGGGTACCCCTCCCCGACAGGGGTTCAAGGGTAAAACTTCAAAATTTGAATTTTTATGTCCATCGAGAGATTTTGAGCCCCTGATTACGAACCCGTGATTTGTTTTTGTCTAGAACCTCCCTGGACTCCAACACCCCCAAACGGGGTCCAAGGGGTCGAATTTTACATAGGTATATATACATGCATAGACATGTACACATGTACAGTTACGTACATACTACATTGGTCCGCTTCAGGAGTGAAGCCGTCATAGCTATATGTAGTGATAGCTATGCTCTGTGCTTCGTTTCCACTACAGCGGAAAAAGAGAGAGGACTAGTAAGGAAAAATGCCCTTGTCGGGCGGCTCCTTGGGTAGAATAGGTTACTGTCTGTCTAAAGCGGAAAAATACTTAGGCTGAGCTTGTAAAAGCATTGGTACAAGAGTTTATTAACGACAATATGCAATTCGTGTGAGCTCGTTAAAGTAGGTGGACTAGGTATTGTACCTGTTAAGAATAGGAATATGATCTTCGTAGGGCAGACACTGTTTTCCGCACCCTATTCGCGCGAACTTACAGCCCGTTCTGGGTTTGTTTCAACTGTATTTTCTCATTATTATTGTTGTAAATGCTTGATAAAAACTTCTGTGAGATAACTGCAGACCTTATCCAAATCCTTAACTTATATATCGTTTGATCAAAATTTATGTACTGTGTAAGCATCTTACTTCATTCGATCATATTTGAATTAAGCATATTGTGTTAGATGTGTGTAGCTAAAGCGGGAACAAATCCATAATCTAATCTAAAAGAAAGAGCTTAACTCGTACAAGAAACTGCTACCTAAGTTGACCCATTTATGGCATGCATAATTCATTGGTGCGAGGTAGGGTTTTCAGCGTTCTTGTTAGCCGAGAACTTTAGCAATCCCTGACCGATTGTTTGCACAACCCCGAATCATTTCAGCCGTTCAGCCAACAGTCGACATTTCAGCTAAAATTATTATGAGTGCCCGCTCTAACGTTTTTGCCATTTGCCAATATTGAGTTAGTGTAAAAAAGTGTAAAAGTAAAAGTTAGTGTAAAAAAGCCGCTATGTTACATGAGCACATGATATAATTTAGCTGAAGGTCGCGCGAATAGGGTGCGGAAAACAGTGTCTGCCCTACGAAGATCATATTCCTATTCTTAACAGGTATACCTAGTCCACCTACTTTAACGAGCTCACACGAATTGCATATTGTCGTTAATAAAGTCTTGTACCAATGCTTTTACAAGCTCAGCCTAAGTATTTTTCCGCTTTAGACAGACAGTAACCTATTCTACCCAAGGAGCCGCCCGACAAGGGCATTTTTCCTTACTAGTATATGCAGTGGCAGTGGCGTTACATTGCATGCATGCACTATATATTTCGTTGCACTCACTATTATATGAACAAAATGTAATTTTGGTCATTTTTATAGGTTAAATAAATGCACTGTTGCGGGGGTCCTGGGTTGGCAGCCCCCAGAAAACATGGAGATTTTTTCAGTTTTTAGGCCGAATTTGGTCAACTGGAGATGTAACAAATTTTTTCAGACAGGAAAATTAAAACCAGAGATGGGAAGGGGAACGTCACATCAAACAGTGTATGTATATATATTACTCAAGTAAATGCAGCTTAATGTACTCTTGTAGACATGCATACGCTTTAATGAAATTTTTTCGACAATTTTTATTTTTAGGCCAAATTTGGTAAATATTGGAGACGTTTTAGAAATTTTTTCGGCCGAGCGATAAAAACCAAACTGGGGACCAAACCAGGTTCGACCAAAAGGGAGGTTCTACCCACTCCCCCGCTATGTCCTTGCATGCATATGCTTTTGTGAAAGATAAAAGCAAGGAATACTAAGCCATGAAGTTGCAGTCTGGGGTAGCCCCCAGGAAAAAAACTAGCGATTTTTCCAATTTTTAAACCACATTTGGTCCATTGGAGATGTATCATAAATTTTTTACGACAAGAAAATAAAACAAAAGATGGGAACATCAGATCGGACAGTATTACACAACTAAATGCAGCCTAATGTACTTGTGTATTCATGCATTGGAAAGCACCAAATGTGGAAGTCTCGAGGTACCTAGCCATTAGCCGACAGGAAAATATAGTCAGGGTGTGGCAGGGGTCTGGGGGCGGCGGCCCCCAGGAAAAAAGTTCGAGGATTTTTTGATTTTTAGGTCAAATTTGGTCAATTGGAGACGTATCAGAATTTTTTTTCGGCCGGGCGATAAAACTAAAGGGGGGACCCTTGTCACTCTTTCTGCAATCTAGATGAGTATGGGTCGCTCAGAGAATTTAGATTCAGCATAAGGTATAGACTCTTATAGACATGCATAGGCTTTGATGAAAGATAATAACAAGGAACAGTGACCAATAGAGTGGGAGGGGTGTGGGGGCGGCAGCCCCCAGGAAAAAAGTTCGAGGATTTTTTGATTTTTAGGTCAAATTTGGTCAATTGGAGACGTATCAGAAATTTTTTTCGGCCGGGCGATAAAACCAAAGGGGGGCCCCATGCCACTCTTACTGCAATCTAGATGAATATGAGTCGCTCAGAAAATTTACCTCCGGTTCAGCATCCGGCTAATTTTTGGATGGCTCCGGCCGGAGCCGGAGGGGCCAAATCCGGCCGGAGCTGGAGCCGGAGGCTCCGGCCGATCGCTAATATATATATATATATATATATATATATATATATATATATATATATATATATATATGCACACACATACACACACACACACACACACACACACACGAGTACATTAGAGAAAAAAAATTTTTTTTTTGTTGGGGGGGGGGCGGCCCGTCCGCCCTCCCCTTCGCCCCCCCCCCGCCTAGTTTCCAGTTGACCAAATTCAGCCTGAAAATCGAAAAAAGCTTCAAGTTCACTCTTTCCCTCCCTAGGTCTCTGTTTGATGCAGAAACGTAGAAATTTCTAGATTCTGAGACACCACTTTTAGGTCGATACTCATCATAAGATCCCAGAATTTAAAAGTTAAACCCGGACCCTCGGGACCCCGCTATTGCACACTCGTTAAAAACAGAGATGAAAGTTTTTTGAAAACGGGCAGTGCCATAATTAAATTATTTTTAAATGAAATCGCGCTTAGGTAGCATCTATAATCGCTCTGCGCTTTTTTTTCAAACAGATAAAAAAAAATTGGCATATGCGTCAGAAGGCGCAAAATTTCTGAGGAAGAAAACACTACCAACCCAACCATGCTACTGTTTTGGACATGCTTCTAAACTCAAGTGTTTAAAACCAAAACCAACCCAGTGTGAAGCGTTCGGCCAGGAAGCACTGTGCTTTTCACGCAAAATTAATGGAGTTCTCTAGGCAGCTATATGCAAAAGCTCATCCTGAAACAATGACATAATTCAATCAAGTTTCAACAAAACTTGAGGTATATATATATATATATATATATATATATATATATATACATAGTAGAAAAATAGTAGAAAAAAAGTAGAAAATTAGTAGAAAAATACTATTTTCAAAGAAATGCAAACAATGTATATTTTGCGACCACAGAATGGGTTTAGAACTCTAGAAAACATTAACGCACACTTAGTTTTGTATCAAAAGTATAATTGACACAAAAACTGAAAAAGTACAAAAAAAGTAGAAAAATTGTAGAAAAATAGTAGAAAAAAGTAGAAAAATTGTAGAAAAAAAGTAGAAAAATAGTAGAAAAAAAAGTAGAAACGGCAAAAAATAAAATTTTGCAAAAATTGTAAAAAATGCAGTTGTTCGAAACAAAAATGGCTGTCAAGACTTGAAAACATTGACAAAATTTTAATTTCGATGCCAAAAATTTAAATCTTTAAAAAACCTAAAAGTAGAAAAAAAGTCGAAAAATTGTAGAAAAAAAGCAGAAAAAATGTAGAAAAATTGTGGAAAACGGTTTTCTACTTTTTTCTACTTTTTTTCTACTCAGATTTTTTCCTGTGACCGTCATATAATAGAATCCTTTTTTAGGAAGAAAGGCAAAATGCGAATGTAGCTGTGTGGAGACGATGTTAGTGGTAGCATGTAATGCGGCCAAATACTAATTTGAGGGATTTGCCCACCACCCTGGTTCAACGCCTGGGTCCGTGCATCGTGCATGGCAGTGATGTGTGGCGGTTGATCACAGAACAAGTGTGAGTTTAGTCAAAAATTTTCAAAAATTAGACGGTCGGTTGAGGTTGAATAAATTTTTCAAGGCATGTTTGGTTCTTCATTTTCAGATTACACTTACACGTGCTCTGTTTTTTCTCGATACACCTCATAAAAGGTTTTTCTCTGAAGCAGGGGCAGAGGGCAGTCCCAGAGATACTTGGTTACATTGAGCCATGTATATTATATTGTATTATAAAAAATACTCAAACAATGTAAACATTAATTGTTGTTATAATTAGTATTTTTTCGTTTCCTAGGATATATATAATTGTGGTTCTGCTTTAGCCGACGCCATCTGGGCTACGAGGAGGATCTGGGCAGCAGCGTGGAGTCCCTGCTCTATCGTCTGGGCAACGCGGGCGCCACGGTCCAGGTCTTGCTCAAGGTCTTGGACGCCGCACGACTGCAGGAGCCACAGCTCATTCTAAGGCGACGCTTTGGTAGGCCACAACATATTCCCTATGCCCCTGTTGCACATGTTGTGCTGTAGCACATTTTGTGGCTGGGACCTTTTGCTCATATGGATTGTGTGTGTGTGTCTGTGTGTGTGTGTGACGTATGTTTTAATTTTCAGAGCCAGTTCGATTAGTGGGTGACTTGCAGGCGTCCCCTGAGCAGCTTCGCGTGAGGGCACTCAGTTTTCCTTATCCCCGTTTCCAGTGGTACAAGGACGGCAACATATTGGCAGGGCAGGACCAGCCCACTCTGCCACTCAACAGGTACAGTATGTCGGATGTCCCTAGTTTGGTAATACCTAGATATGATCTGGAAAGGTTCGTTTAGAGACCATCACATTCATACATGTAACGGGGTCAAAATTTTGGGGGGGCCTCTCCGGCCAAATTTTGGGGACCCTCCCCCCCCTGGTCGACCGAAAATACCCTAAAATTTTCAAAAGTTTTGCAAAAAAGTGCCATTTTTTTAATTGGGGACCCTCCCCCCCGGCTCCCCGATTTTTTTTTTTGGGGGGGGGGGGGGTCCCCCATCCCCCCCATACATGTATGATCACAATGATGGCTATAGTTTGAAAACTGTATAAACGTATGAGAATCAAAAAAGGCTATGGCGTGACCGAAATTAGGCTAAATGACCAAATCATTTGTGTATATAACTTGTGACTGCTGAAGGAATGATCCTGTTCCTTCTTTTGTGGATGTTTCATGTCCAGCTGCTCGGCATGTGCGGACGGCGTGTACTATTGCCGCGTGTGGAACTGCATCGAAGAGGGCGAGGAGTGGAGTGGGTTCTACAGGCGGCCGGGGAAGTGCTTCGAGTCAGAAGTGCTCACCAGGTCCGTCACCGTCGAGAGATCGCTCACGCCCGCCCTCGACCAAGTCGTCGGTCAGTCAGTCTTCTTGTCGGCGATCATGTGTTGAATAGAAAGAGGAGGCCCCAATTTGACAGAATGAAAGAAATGGAGGCGCCGGGAATCGAACCCGGGCCGCTTGCTTCGAAGACAAGAATGCTACCACTACACCACAGCCCCCCGAGTTTCATAGGCCCTGATTCTCATTTACAACACATGGGTGTGATGTGTTTGGGGGTTGGTCTGGCTTGGACCCGTTCCCACATATTATCGGGTCGGCTTTCACACCCTCTATCGGTGATATTAATTTTGTTTGCAAAATTAGCTCCCGCCTCCTCCTTCCAGAATTTAGCGTTGACTACCGATATGGCAAAGATTCCAGCTTATTCTGTATAGATCTGACACTTAGGTCCGGTTCACAGAGACTTACTTTTTTCTTTTTACTTTTTACTTTATAGTTTTTACTTTTGCAAAAATGTGTTCACACAGGCCCACTTTTTACTTAAGGTAGCGCTCAGCAAAAATAGTCATGTTTGGCAGTCAGCTTATGCAAAAAGCAGCAATACCACACTAATTCTACGTCAAAGAGGCCTCAAAAAAACCTATTTACAATACTTTTCAGCACTTTAATGTGTATGTGTCAAATTTTATGGCCATGTCGAATTTCCTATTCACACTAATTTTGTTTTTGACCTAGCTCAGCGAAACTTTAACCGATTTTGACGATCTTGGTATTGATTGAAATATCTTTCAAAATTCTAGACGTGAAAGGTCTTCGATTTTTTATTTCCAATTTTGATTTCTCAAAAAATCGATTTTTCAAAAATCAGTTGTGTTTGAGCGGCTATAAAAAGTGGTGCGAGCCAAAATTAAAAAATCTAAAAACTATCACGTCTGCACTTATATTCTTTCTTTCATTATGCAAAATTTTAACTCGATCGTAATTGGCAGCAGGGAGCCAGGTCAAAAAAAAGTAGTCAACTTCGCTACGCAAAAATGTGAGGTTTGCGCACACGTTTCACTTTTTCAAAAATGAAACCTTCCCTAGTAATGCATATTTCCGTTGAAAAAATTCCCAAAAGCCATAATCAATTTTTTAAGAAAATAAATCAAAAAAATGACGTTTTCGAAGATTTATCAGCTTTTTAGGTTATTCATTTTTTAATTTCTACTTTCGCGGCTAAATGACTCAGCAAAGCTTCCACACATTTGCATGTTTAATACATCAATTTAAAGCTAAGAAAATGCACATTTCAGTGGTATGAGTAATTATTTTATATTGCCATAAAAAATTTAGCTAGGGCTACAAAAATGGTCAAAAATTTTTGAAAAATTGTTTAATCACAATATGCACATTAAATGAAAGCTCTTTTTATTATGAATAACTTTTCTTCAAGACATTATGGTCAAAAATGTCGCTGAAAAAAATTTAACACCAAAGTTGGTTCCCCTGAGCGCCACCTTAAGGAACGTCGCATTCAGTTGGCTGGCTTTGGCGCAGTTGTATGTCAAAAAGCAAATTTAGCCAATAAAAGAGAAGCTCAATAGGCGAAGCTTCTGCTAGAGCATTCTGGCTAGATTGCAGAAGTAATAAGTTACATGTACAACGCGTTTCTACTTATACTTAAGGCCAAAAGTAAATCAGGGTAGGCGCGATAGCGCCTAACCCAAGAATAGGAACGACACTCCACATTTTAAAATGATTTTTTTAATAACTAAAAATTTATGCAAGCGAATCGGTTTTAATTAGTGTGTGCCACGTGCTTGGCGTAGGGCTACGCTGGCCAAATTTCAGGAATCGGCCGAAGTATTACCCGAGACATAAACAATCGCCTCCCGCAAACTGAATATTTCGTCTGTTTTTTTCCCGACACATATATAACTCACGAAAAATTCCCTCTTGGCGAAGGCACACTTTTTTGGGTTTTCACATTTTGTTTGGTTGGGACTAGTGTCATTAACAAAGTGGTGTCCTAGGCATTTGCCGTTTTGGCTGTGCTGGGAGGGGGGAAAGCCCTTTTTTGGGCCTCAAAATGCAAAGTCAAAAATTCAATGGCGCCAGCTTTTGAGAAGAGTCATGCAATATGCCTGAAATGTTCTCTTGCATGCATGGTA
>JASANF010012871.1:0-15190 GCA_030248245.1 Trissonchulus sp. WLG1_4 | reverse complement strand
CACGTTGGGAATATACTGGTACTATAAAGAAATTAATGACAGCTCAGCATTGACCCAGCAGCTGAAATGGTTAAGAGTGCAGATCCTGGTTCGAATATTCAGTGGTTCGAATTCCCCTTGGTCATTCCGATGCTGATGTTGTCTTTCTTTCAGTGAAGCCTGGTTCATACTTGTCCTTAGTTACAGGAGCGATTTTCGCTCGATTATTGTGAAGCATCGCTCTCACCCCAGCTGACTGTTCTAGACCTCAACTTTCTTCGTGCAAAAAACTGGTTCATTTGGCTAGTAATTTTTTTAGAACTTAAGGATAAAATGATGGGACAAAAATAAGGATGAGTATGAACCGGGCCTGAGAATCCCCCTTTGACAACCTACGTTAGTGGTGGTATTGGTGAGCAGCAGAACAGAGGGGGCTTGTGACACGGCCGGACTGGGCACTACAGTCAGCGTTCCCCCTGAGCTGCTGGCCGTAGAGGCGGGGGCCCGGCTAGTCTTCACATCCTCCGACTTGATCAGCAAAATATTGGTGGGGGGCTTGGGGTGGGTTTCGGAGACGGGGGTCCGGGTGGAGGAGGGGGGGCCGGGGCCGGGGCCGGTCAGGGGGGTCAGACGGGGCGGTATGAGACTGGCCTGGGCCTGAGCCTGGGCCTGGTGGGCCGCCGCCATCAGGCTGTGCTGCTGCTGTTGGTGCTGTTGGAAGATGGCCGCTGTGGCGGTGCCCGGGATGGCTAACAGGTGGCCGTCTGGCATGCGGTACAGCTGGTTCATGGGCTGGCCTAAAACACTGGGAACTTTAAAAGTATTTCTGAAGTTATATAGAACTTATTTGAAAATCAATGGAACTTCTTTTGGGCATCGTTAGTAGTCGTAAACACACACTCACAAACACACACACACACACGTATATGAATGAAGAACGGGAAGGACACCTTTGTAAAATAGATCCTAGGGCCATGAGAGGGAGGGGGAGACACCGAATAGAGACTGGATAAGGTTGCGGCATAAAAAATTGGCAAAGACCCGTTTTACTACCTTTGAGATTTAATACAATCGACACATCACATCAGGATTAAACATAAATGTACATACACTTGAGCAGTTTTTTCTAGGCTACAAACGCGTAATTAAACAAACTGTTTTAGGTACCAACAAGGTAAGTTAACAAACACAGGAATAGTATCGACAAAGGTTAGGGGCAGAGATGCATGGGAGATTGGGAGCAATCAACGAGACGCTATGTGCTTGACTTTCGGCGGGGGGGGGGTTGTTCCTGTTTTTTTGCCGGCGAAAGCCGAAATAATTTCGCAGTTTTTTTTTATTTGTAACTCATTTTTGGGCACTTTTTTGACCACAGCCGAAACATCTTTCGAAATTTTTCCTTTTACTCAACTATGGTGTGCTTTTTATTGAAAGCGCACCATAGGGGGGTGTGGGGTTGAAAGGCGGAGGGCGTGCCTGCTGTCTGAGGGGGGGGGGGTAGGATAACCCCCTACCCCCGTGCATCTATGGCAGTGGGTGAGAGCTACCCTGTTAACCCATGTCTGCTGACATACTAGCAACCTAACATCCCAGACTACTGACTCAATCAACAGTCATAATATTATATATATATATATATATATATATATATATATATATATATACTTAAATTTAAAAAAGTTCTAAAAAACACGCCAACAGTTTAGCTAACCAGTGTAATAACTGATGCCTAGCTGCATGGCAGCGGCCACCTGAGCCAGATGGGGCTGTGAGGGGGCGTGCGGCGAGATGAAGGGGAAGGGCGCCGAGGGCAGCTGCGACTGAGCCTGGGCGCCCACCACAGCGCCTGAAACAAAGCAGGGAAATTCTGGCTGCTTGGAGGCTTACCGCAACATTCAGCTCTCCTTCCTGCAAGGCTCAACACGTGCGAGTGTGCGTTTTCAATAATAATCACATTTAGCCTTAGCTAAGGATTTAGGCTCAGGCTCAGGCTTCTTACAAGGCTTAGTTTGGGCTTTGGTGATTCGTAGGCTTAGCGTCTTATCCAAAATTGGATTTATCGGATTAGATTTAACTTTATTTCGTCAATAACTCAGCGTCAGTTAAACGTAATTTATTGAAACTTGGCACACACCGAGGTACTGTCTATGAGCCATGTGGGGCAAAATTTCAGCCAGCAATTTTCATTTTGTGCTGCGCTATTAGCAAAATTAATTTAAATCTAATCCGTTAAATCCAATTTTGGATAAGGCCCTCAGTTATGTGATAAGCCTTGTAGGAAGGAAGGCAACGTTATCGCAACACCATCGACCCAAGCCCAAACTGCCATATGTGCGATAGGGGAAACTAGGGGACCTGAAGCATCTGATTGTTCGGTGCCCGGCCCGAACCCCATGAAGCTTCCCAAACCTAAAGTCCAACCCCTAACCTCTCAACTCAGTACTTAGAGACAGTCTGATTGCGGTCCTATAGTTCGTCACGGATATTGTGCTGCTAGCCCGGTGACTATAAAACCCAATCCTTGGCTGCCAAAGTAGCGTAGCCAAAATTAACAAAAAATAGAATACTGCAAATATCAGGGGTGTGATCGGTCCTCAGAAAAATTTGGCGTATTTTTCTAAAAAAATTGAGGAATTCAGCTAAATGTTTTTGAGGAATTGGCCACACATTTGAGGAATTTTAACCATAACAGCACCAAAATTTTGGATATCCCTCCCCCCCCCCTGTGGTGGGACCCCCCCTCCCCTGCGTCAACTAATTTTTGACCCAAAAATGACGCAATTTTTACCGTTTTTGACCAAAAAACACCGATTTTGACAATTTTTGGCGAAAATTTTGGTAAAAATCGCTTAAATTTCACAAAAGCCGATTTTTTCCAATTTTGACCAAAATTTTACTCCCGTCGGGACCCCCCCTCCCTCCACCGAGACCAAATTTTGGGGGGGGGGGGTCTTCCCCCCCCACCCCCCCTATCTATTTATTTGTCTGCGGAATGCAAAAAACCGCTTATAAAAAACTTCTAAAACAACCGAGTAACAGCTCATCAAAAACTGCAAATTTAAACTACCACAATGAGCACAAATGTAGTGTAATCGCCAATATGCTTTTTAACGGTTACAGGCTACTTTTAACCGAATTTTTAGGCCGAATTTGGCCCAGTGGAGACGTATCAGAAAGGAAAATTTAAACAAAAGATGGGAACGTCACATCAGACAGTGTATTACACAAGTAAATACAGCATAATCTACTCGTGTAGACAGTGGCGTACCCAGAAGAAAATTTCGGGTGGGAGGAATGACTTTTCGATTTTTTGTAATGGGCTAAAATTCACTTTTTAACACTCATGAACACGTTACAAACACCAAAATTACTAAAGCACAAAGTTGCAGGGGGCTGGGGGCGGCAGACCCCAGAAGAAAACGGGAAAATTTTCGATTTTTAATCCTCATTTTGTCAATTGGAGACGTATCAGAAAATTTTTTCCGGTCGGTCCGTAAAAACCAAAGGGGGGACCCTTATGTAAAAAATCAGGGTAAAAAATTTTCCCCATTCCCCACCTGGGTACGCCCTTGCGTGTAGACATGCATAGGCTGTGATGAAAGATAATAACAAGGAATAGTAAGCCACAAAGTTGCAGAGGTCTGGGGCGGCAACCCACAGGAAAAAATTGGAGAATTATTTGACTTTTAGGCTAAACTTGGTCAATTGGAGACGTATCAGAAATTTTTGTCAGTCGGGCTAAAAAAACCAAAGGGGGGACCTTTGTTGACAAGTTCTTCAGGTTCGACCAAAGGGGTGCAATAACCCAATATTTTGATGAAAAATTCAAATGTTTGAGGAATTTGAGGAACATTTCGAAATTTGAGGGCTATTTGAGGAATTTTACCAATTTGAGGAATTTGAGGACCTATCACATCTCTGAAATATGCACAAATGCTTAGTGTCACAGCAACTCCCGAAGGAAACATAATGGCTATCACAAAAGTTTCACTCTTCAAGATGAAAGATGAATAACTAACTCGAGTTGACACTCTAAAATTTTCAGCTTCAATTTAACTTCTTCGTGTCAGCAATTAATGGCGGTTAAGGATTGGGGGAATCGAAAATAAGAATTGGGGGAATTGAAAATAAGAATTGGGGGAATTGAAAATAAGGATTGGGGGAATTGAAAATGTGATCAATGCAAGCCAAATTAGGTTTGGTTTTACTTTCCAAGAGTGTCCTCACTCCACGCAAATTTGTAACAGAACTAAAACAAAACATTGAGTCGGGTTGATGGAAACAGTTAACTGACAGTGACAACTAACATAATTAACATTAGCTATGTTAACAATCAAATAATTTTAAAATTAATTCATTAAATCCATATGCGAAAATTACGTATAATATATACATACCTTGTGATGACAGCGGTAGACTGCACCGTGGCATGAGCAGACCCTGGGAAAACTGTCGGGGCAGCCGAGGCGCCGCGCTGTCTGAGGCTGTGCTGGCCGGGATCAGGTCAGGTGGTAGGTCGGGGGCTGAGGACGATGAAGGGGGCAGCATATGGGCCGTGGGAGGGGGCGGGGGCAAATGGGGCAGACTCAGGATGCTGACGGGCTGACCACTAAGACCGTTCAACAAGACCCCCTGCAAATGTACATATCGTAGTCATTATTTTGGGCAAAATTGAGAAGAAATGTCAATTTTTTGCGAAAATTTTACAAAATTTTGCAAAATTTAGGGTATTTTTGGCCGATCAGGAGGGGAAGGTGCCCAAAATTTGGCCGAAGAGGCCCCCCTAAACTTTTGACCCCGTTACATGTATATATGACAGTCATTATTAAGTGAAAAGGGTCATTATTAAGTGAAAAGGCGATCAGGGTCCGGTTTCATAACAATGATTCGGGAATTACTGGTAACACTGGTGCAACATAGAAATTATTATAAAAATGCCCTTTCACCAAGGGCAGCAGTGTGGGTAGAATAGGAAAGTTGGCTGATCTATAGCGGAAAAATGCTAATAAGCTTATTAAACAGTTGGGACAAGTTTTGCAGCAGAATAGGGAAACTCAGCTTGCTAAATGAAGCGGACAAGAGTTGCGTCAGAATAGCAGTCGCCCTGCGACACGTTAGTGCTTTCTGCACCCTATTCGCGCGAATAATTAGGAAAAACATTTTTGACGCTTACTAGCACTCAGGACTTAGGTCAGGTGTGTAGATTATATTTATAAAGTATTTATATTCTACACATATATACAGGTATTTCATTTAAATTTCTCCATGCGCAATCTATTTTCGTTTTGTATAGAAATCTTTCCCGAAAATTACAAATGAGTAACGGCGTATTCCAACTTAACATTGTATTATTATTATATAGACAATAGACATTAACTACTAATATTCAATACGAATCATAAAATGTGACAATACATACAATATATACATAGATACAACCGTATAACTCTAGTTATTACAAATAACTGTAGAATTTATATAAGCTTAAACTACATTTATGTACGTAACAATAAAAACGAATGGCGATCGATAATATATTACGGATGAACAATTATTTCTTCTGGACATATATAGCTTGTCTAAAAAATAACATCAAGAACCAATGAAGTACATACACGGCACTTTTCCGGCAACAGGCAGCTGATGATAATGGCTGATTAATTCGCGCGAATAGGGTGCAGAAAGCACTAACGTGTCGCAGGGCGACTGCTATTCTGACGCAACTCTTGTCCGCTTCATTTAGCAAGCTGAGTTTCCCTATTCTGCTGCAAAACTTGTCCCAACTGTTTAATAAGCTTATTAGCATTTTTCCGCTATAGATCAGCCAACTTTCCTATTCTACCCACACTGCTGCCCTTGGTGAAAGGGCATTTTTATAATAATCCTATTTCTTTTTCCGCTGCAGCCCTTTTAATTGACGCGAAAGCTGACACTTGAATCGTATATTTGTATGAAAATAAAATATTCTGAAAAGTGATAGTCGCGCATGTGTATGCTGCACTACCTACTTCTGTATTTCTACAAAGCCACTAACAGTATATATAAACACAAAACGGCCTGTTCGTATTTGTTAAGCCTGTTTCACACGATAGGGAAAACGCGTGGGGTGCCCCTTGGGGCACCCCATGGGGTGCCACATGGTATCACATGATGCCCCTCGGGGTGCCCCGAGGGGCACCATGTGGTATCGTGTGACACCCCATGGGGTGCCCCACGTGGGGAAAATCCGTATCGCTCGCCGTGCGTTTTTTCATGTGGCACCACATGCGACAGCCAATTAGTAAGCACTGTTGATGATCACATGACTTTATACAAATGCTTAAAGGACAATTTTAGGGCTTAAACTCAATCATTTGAGTTAATTCTTTCACATTTGGTTAGTCTATTACGGCTTTTACGAATACGTAGCTCATGAATTACATTTAAGTAACCTACAAAATTTAAATAAAATAATAAATAAATTTTTATAAATTCTTACACGTATTTATGCCCAAGGCACATTATCACATATGTCAAAATTCAATGCAATACCTTCGTAAATACTTAGTATTTTGACCGTTTACGCGCCTAAAAATTCAAACTCCCGCGCGTTCATGCCCCATCGTGTGAATACGTTACCCCAGGGGAATCCCCGGGGGACACCACACGGTGCCACATGGTGCCCCGCGGGGCATCCCATGGGGTGTCACACGATGCTACATGATGCTCCACGGGGCACCCCTTGGGGTGTCACATGGGGTGCCCCACGTGGGGATTCCCCACGTTTTTCCCCATCGTGTGAAACAGGCTTTATTATTTTTTGGGTTTACACATTAATTTTGGTCAAAGTGACGTTATATTCGTGTTCGGCAACTAAAATTAACGTTTTTCACAGTTATTCAAAAAAAAATGAAAATATTCAAAAATTTGGTCAAATTGACCATTCTGGCACTTTGCTAGGGCTACCAAACAGGACCAGTGCACACCACGCAGACCAAACAATATCAAGTAACACCCCCAAGCCTATGTATTAAGATACACCAGAAATACAGAACAAGAGGTTATCCATAAACGCGTTATACATTGAGAAAATGATGAAAAATCATCTTTTCAACGGTATCACAGGGGGTGCACCAGTCCTGGCTACTACGTAAAGTTGACAACGAAACCAATACCACGCTGTAATGCACAATGTATGGGTTTATACTGGAATACAAGACGACAGGCCTCCATCTTTAACCGTTTTGGCTGCACTGTCTACATATTTACTGTGTAGTACAACACACAACCGTAGTTGACTACTGAGCAGTTTTTTGGAAGAAAACCATAATTTTTCGTCAAAATAACGTTATAATCGCGTTCAGCATCTCAAATAAACTATTTTGACTGTTTCTCAACAAAACTGACAAAATTCGAAAATTTGGTCAAATTGACCATTCGGGCACTTCGCCAGGGGTGCCAAAGTGAAACAGTACACAACAAGTAGACCAAACAATATCATGGGATACCCCTGCGACTATATATAGGGCTACAATAGGAATAAACAACAAGCGGCTATCCATAAAAGCGTTATACAGTGACAAAATCATGAAAAAACATGTTTTCAAGGGTGTCAGAGAGGGGTACATCAGTTCTGGCTACTAGGTAAATCTGGCAGCAAAATTAATAGCACGTTGCAATGCACAGTATAGGGTTTATATTCGCATACGAAATGACAGACCTCAATGTATAACCGTTTTGGCTGCACTGCCCGTAGGTAGACTACCCCCCTAATACACGTAAATTACCTTCCGAGCCCCCTACCTAGTGCTATAGTGGCACGATCAATTCCAAAATAGCAGATGCACTACAACCCCATTACACTACCATGCATGCAAAAAATCAGACCTGGGCTATTTGCGTGACGTCTCAAAAGCTGGCACATATTTTTACCGGACTTTGCCATTTTTCGAGGCCCAAAAAAGGGGTTTCCCCCCTCCCAGCAGCGCCAAAACGGCAAAAGCCTAGAACACCATTTTGCTAATGCCTCTATTCCCAACCAGATTGAATATAAATAGCACAAAAAAGTGCCCCGCCAATGTGTATTTCTTGAGATTTGCGACCGGGAAAAAAAAAAGACGGAAAAATCCGAGTTTGCGGGAGACGATTTTTTATATCTCGGGTAATACCCGACCGATTTGCCTGAAATTTGGCCAGCATGTAGCCGTCCCCCAGGCAAGTACACACACCAAATTAAAACAGATTTGCTTGCATAAATTTTTAGTTATTAAAAAAATTCATTTTAAAATCTCGCAATATGGTGTGTGGGTCCTATTCTAGGGTTTGGCGCTATCGCGCCAACCCTGATTAACGGTACATATAACTTTGGGCCTATTCCTTTACCGGATTAAGGGGGGGGGGGGCTACCCAAATAGTGAAAATTTTAGGTTCTCCGATTCGCTTCAAATTTGCACACAATGTAGCCCCAGGGAAGGCGCATCGCAGATGTAACAAACTGGAACCAATGCTTTTGCCAATTTTTTACTAGGGGCTCCCAAAAATTCGATTTTACGTGTAAATCATAGGCGCAAAAAAAGTTTTGTGTGGTTGCAATGCGCTCCTTTACTAGAAATTTTTGTTAACACTGACGAAGCTGATTTTTATATGATTCGATAGCCTAACGTCATATCTCAACCTCTATGATCCATTTTTTTTAAATTTTTGCCCATGGCCTGAGCAATGACGTCAAATGTAAAATCACTCAAATTTGGCGGGTCCAAAAAACGGCCACTTTTTTACATTTCGCCCTCGATTTTAGATTTGAAAATCCATATCAAAAATCCGGATCATACGATTTTGCACATACATGTGAGCCACTACTATGCCAAGTTTCAGCCTGATTGGCTTAATGTGGTTTGTGCTAGAACTGTACAAATAAGGGCTACTTTTCGGCTTTTTGGCGTACTTTTGCCTATGTAAATACACTGACAAACGCACCATAGGCGGATCTAGGGGAGGGCGGGGGGGGGGGCTCGACTCGAGCCCCCCCCATTGGGTCGAGGGGCCTATCGAGTCGGGGGCCTATCGGCCCGAAGGGCCGATAGGCCCCCGACGTGGGTATACGTGTAGGTAGCTTTCCATGTTGCTTTGGGGCCAATTTAGGCCCGTGTAGCCTGCTATGGACCAGACAGGCCCCTCTCCATGTTGTTTTAGGGCTTATTTAGGCCCTTCTAGTCTACTGCAGACTAAATATGTACTATGTAGGCCCCTCTCCATGTTGGTTTGGAGCCTATTTAGGCCCTTGTAGCCCGTCGTAGACTAGATAGGCTCCCTCTCCATGTTGCTTTGGGGCCTATTTAGGCCCTTGTAGCCTGTCGTAGACTAGATAGGCCCCCTCTCCATGTTGTTTTGGGGCATATTTAAGCCCTTGTAGCCTGTCGTAGACTAGATAGGCCCCCTCTTCATGTTGCTTTGGGGCCTATTTAAGCCCTTGTAGCCTGTCGTAAACTAGATAGGCCCTTTCTCCATGTTGTTTTGGGGCCTATTTAAGCCCTTGTAGCCTGTCGTAGACTAGATAGGCCCTTTCTCCATGTTGTTTTGGGGCCTATTTAAGCCCTTGTAACCTGTCGTAGACTAGAAAGGCCCCCTCTTTATGTTGCTTTGGGGCCCATTTAAGCCCTTGTAGCCTGTCGTAGACTAGATAGGCCCACTCTTCATGTTGCTTTGGGGCCTATTTAAGCCCTTGTAGCCTGTCGTAGACTAGATAGGCCCTTTCTCCATGTTGTTTTGGGGCCTATTTAAGCCCTTGTAACCTGTCGTAGACTAGAAAGGCCCCCTCTTTATGTTGCTTTGGGGCCCATTTAAGCCCTTGTAGCCTGTCGTAGACTAGATAGGCCCACTCTTCATGTTGCTTTGGGGCCTATTTAGGCCCTTGTAGCCTGTCGTTTACTCTACACAAGGATCCCACATTGTTTTTATGGCCTGGCTGAAAAAGTTTCCGATACGTCCGCAATGTAACTGAAATCGGCCTAAAAATAAAATCTTTTCCCAAATCTGTTTCTGGGGGGCCCCCCCCCCCGCCCCCCCCCCCCCCCCCCCCCCTTGTGTCTTTTTGTCCTTTCTTTGTGCTTAGTGCGCGCCCTATTCTGGCTATTAGCCTGCACCGCGGGGCGGGGCTCTCCCCGCCGCCGCCGGCCCTCCCCCCGGCTTAATTTTTTTTCAAAGATTTCCCCCCCGGGCTATCCTATCCGTTAGATAATAAAATCGCGAAAGGGCTTCACTTATACAGATCTAAGGGTTAAAAAAAAAATTATCCCGGTTTATTTGTGGTGTGCTGTCGCCCCCCCCCGCCCCCCCCCTTTTTTGGCTGCCCTTCCTTTTCTTTTCTTTGTTTTTGGTTTTTCCTTGCTTGTTTTTTGGTGGAATATATATGCCTAATTTGATGTACCCTGCATCGTCTGTATTTTTGTTTTAGCAATTAAATAATTTTTGTATAAGTGTAAAATTTAAATGTAAAAAAAAAATAGAAAAATTTGCTGGGAGGCTGGCTTCTGGCCCCTTCCGGGCGCGCCCTTTTGTAGTTTCCGTTTGTTTGTTTTCGTTCTTTGGTTTCGTGCTGTGTTGGGCGAGAATAAAATGGGTTGTAAGTAAAAAGTCATGATAGTTAGTGTTTTTTGTGTTATGAGAGGAGTTAAGAACTTTATACCTCTCGTCGAAAAAATGGGGCCAATGGGTAGGGGGGCCTATCGGGGGGCGGCCCCCCCCCCCACAAAAATTCCCTACCCCCGCATCAGCACCCCGCAGACCAAGAGCGCCGCGTCGATTTAAACTTCTTTTCTTAGGAGGAGGAGCCGTCTCGTGGGAGTAACATATGTGTAACCGGGCTTGAAGCTAGGGTAGCTGTTAAGTCTATCTGGTCAACTTGAACTCTCGTCTAGTGGCTGTGGTTGCTCCGAGCCCGATTACAGGGGACAACTCTCGCTTAGGTTAATCCTCTGACGAGCACCCTGTAATTTGGTATTTCTAGGGGACTGCGGCCGGTACTATATACCCTATAAGTGGTTCTAGGCTAAAGTACTACAAACACAAGCAACAACTTACTGATTGAATAGAATTTTATTGCAAGCAGAGCGCAGAATAATAGGTGCAATAATGACGCAATCACGACTTCAGAATACAATCCAGTGGACCACGCCAACTGGCAGAAAAGGATACAGAAAACACAAGGCAATACAGTGCCTGCGCCAACTGGCCGAACAGATACAAGATCGCAAAGTAATCCAGTGGCCACGCCAACCGGCAGCAAGAGTACACAGCACAAAATACAGTGGCCGAGCCAACTGCCAACTAAGCTGCTACGCGCAGCATTACACCAAAACTCAACTCAACCAACTAACTCAACCTGTTTTCGACTGTGCCTTAAATATTGAATGAATAGTGTGGGTTTTCCGTCTGTTAATCATTCTGGCATTTAAACTTTGGTCCAAAATTGTAGCGTTTTCGTAGGCACGCGTCGAGTCAAAGCTTTGTTTACGTCTGCTTTTGTAAGTTTTTAGGAGGTTTGGGCTTGGGCGGTTTGAGCCTCCCACTAGAGTCATGCATGTCTGCATTCCTGGTTTGTTAATCAGGCTTTTAGGGAAGTTTGAAATCCAAAAATTGTAAAATTCCAAGTTTTTCATAACACTTTTTATATCGACTAACTGGTGGTCGAGTTAGGCCATGCTCATTCATAGTTAGGAGTTTTTAGGTCCTGTTACATTCGTCCCCCCGACGGGAAGCGAATGTCCACATTCGAAGGAAAAGGAGCGAAAACCGATGGGAAACTATAGGCTCGTGTACGTACTCAACTCAGTTGGCGGAATAATTGCTTTAAACAAAGTACATACAGTATAATATACAGTATGCGGTTGGCACATTTATATGTTGATGCATTATATAAGATTTTTGCAATCGATAACTTTTAGGCAGCGGTTGTTACACTTTTCAACTTAGCTGGTTTGTTACTATGTTGGCGTTTGGCCTAGGTTTTTTTCATCAGCTGCGAGAATTTGTAACATATAGTTTGCTGGTTACTGTTTTTAGAATAGAAATTAGTTTGAACGTTAGTTTCTAAATTTGTCTCAAGTTTTAGGATAGAATCAAGGGTACACTGTTTAGTGGCACCAACAAACCACAAACTAAACAAAACAACAGCTACAACAACATCAGATAGTCATAATATGGACATAAACTATTTCGAAATACAGTTACATTTCGAAATACAGTTACAAAATTTGTCCTTTCAGAGAATTCACATTTGTTTGTTCAACTAATTTGCTTATGTGCAAAATTAAAGAAAAGAATAAAAACGTCTATTAATTAGCTGGTAGATGTCCGTTGTTCATGACTAAGAATTTGTTGCGCCTGAGCAAAACATTTACACGAAACAGATTAACCTGAGGATAGCGATACCGGTATATAAGAACAAAATATATAGGTTTGTGATTATATAGTGATAACTGCGAATATAAACTGGAGCAGTGATACCTGAGCATATAGATAAAGCAGATTACCGTAAAATACGTTTTCTGAACGATTTTTATTAGAATGCAATGTTGTGCGCGAGTGCATAACGACAAAGAGCTACAACAATTTATATGATGGGGATTTTTTTTAAAGACTCAGGGGCTGTTGATTTGTGTTTGAAATTGCGTTCACATTACAGTCATGTGTTCACATTCATGTTAACTGTTGTTTGGCGAGGAGTAGACAGTTCAGAAACTGTATTCGAAAAAAATATAGCATATATAATTGTGATAACAATGACAACTGCAATAATAAGTGCAAATATTGGAGCAACTCTGGTAACCGAGCGTACAATAAAGCAATATAGGGATTATATAACAGGATGTAATGTTGCAGCGCATTATCAGATCATGTGCATTTAAGCCGTGTGCGTAATGCCACTGTTTGCATATTCAAATGCGCTCCAACATTACAGGTCTATGATAAATAAGCAGTCCTGCATAGTCCTGAGCACATCAAAAACTGTTGCGGCGCTTCAGCTCCGAAAAGAGTCGTCGTCGTCTCGCCATTCCTGCTTCTCTGAAGAGGAGTAGGTCAAGCCGGAACACGCCCACTGGTAGGTATTCCTCCGATTCCTGCATGGGGTGGATACCCACGGTTGCGGCAGCCAGGTGCGCGAAGCGTCGCATTTGGGTGATGGGGGTAAAGTTTTCCCATTTCATCCAGAATAAAACTGTCATGATCAGAGCCAGGGGGTTGGGGGAGACTAGGTCCATAGCTAGTTCAGAGGAGGAGAGGTGATAGAGTCCACATTCTGGTCCAAAGATTTGAAAATCTGGGGAAATTTTGTTGAATGCTTTGATTTGGTCCTTTGGGCTGTCGGCCCGAATCAGATCCTTCAAAAAATTTTCGGTTACCCAAAGGGGTTTTCCTAACAGGGTGACGGGGTGGCAATCGTCTAGGTGGTGAGGGCAGTGGGCATACACTGCATCACCACTCTCATTGAGCTCAAACTCGTCCGCTAGGCTAAGGAAGGTGTGCAAGGTATCATTTACCGTGCCGCCCTGCTTTATCGCGAGCATGGTGTGCAGGGGGGCTACAGGGGAATAGCGTTTGTCCCACAGAAATTTTTGGGCAGGGAGGCTGAGCATACTGTCTACCTAAAAAATAAAGAGCACATTAGTACATACAAAGTTAAGGCTTAATAAATGATCCAAACTGTGATTAAAAAACAGTCTGACTACATACTGTTCAGTCCACTTCGTTAAGTCCATTTAATTATGGAATAAGAAATCAGTAGTCCATTAGAGTCCATCTAAGTCCATAATGTCCATAATTTAAGAGCCAAGAATTAGGATCTCCTGGTTAGTAATGGCTAGGTCCAGGCAGCATCCACGGGGTGGGAATTACACCCTGTAGGCGGCGTACGTCTCGATGAATTTTCAGAGTACCCTTTTTCAGATAGTCGCGCATGTTCTCGGCCATGGCCTCTGAGTGGCCCAAGTCGTCACAAAGGCCTAAGTAACGAGCGCCGCGTTTGCGAACAAAATCGTAGGCCCATTGATAAACGGGGGTTACACCACCCTGAATTCGAGTCTCGGCCAGCTCTCGGTAGTCATTCATGTCCCGTTTTACAATGAGTTGCAGTCCCTTTGGTAGCTTCGGGGGGTCCTTCAGAAACGTTTCTCCGATTGGGGTCTCGATTCGCTCGAATTCCGGTTCCAGTTGTACAGTTCTTTGTACTCGCTGTGCGTTTACTGGCGTCGTTTCCTGGAGTAGTGGTTCTGGTTTGGGTGATAAAGTGGCTGGGGTGGGTGGTGGTTGAATGAAGGGTGTGGGTGGTGGTGGGGGTCGTTCTAGGATCAGCCTGCGGCCAGTGAGCGTCATGCGATCGTCTTGGTCTGTAGCCTCGTCCTCCGAGCTGGTATCTTCCTGCTCTTGGTCTTCAGTAGACTGGTTGACGTCCAACTCTTGTCTCGGTGGCGTCGGTGGCTGAGCAGGCCGTTCAGTGCTCGGACGCCTTGGATTGTTTAATGTTTCCGGTAATCCGTTGAATTGTTTTCTTCGTTTGGGAACCAATAGTTCAGTCGCCCCGTAGCCGCCAAGTTTCCGTAGAATATCAGCTCGTCTCAGCCGCAGTTGGCGCGATTTTTCTTTCATGATTTTCCATTTTCTTGTCGTCTCGAAGTAGTCATCCCAATCAGCGTCACAGCTCTGGATGGTTGCTTCGGCCATTACCTAAAATGGAATGGTCCATGTCCAATGTGCAATGTCAATCTTTATGATTTTAGCCTTTATAAATTTATATCCTTAATAGTTTAGACAAATCCGTTCTCATTTTTGACAAAAATTCGCTTGTTAATTTTGTTCTTAAATCGAAACTAAATTAGAAGTTTTAATTCGTATTTTGAATCCGGACTCCGTATCTACCTAAAAAGAGTGTCTATCTAGTACCTAAAGAAAAGAATGTCTATGTCCCTCTATTTTTACAACATCTTTGTCCAAATCTAACAAACGTAGTATTAGAAAAACTTCCACAGTCATTCAGAGAATAGGGTGACTTGTCAGGCATGTGACTGGTGAGCATTCCCTAAGTAGCTGCTCATTATCTGATTATCTAAGGTGTCAACGTTATTGAGTAATGTTGATTATTTCAGTTGTCGTAAATAATTTATTTACGTATTGTCTTTTATTCCACCTTTAATTTTTCAGATTTATTGTTTTTTCCTTCTTTTGCTTGCCTGTTCAC
>JASANF010012867.1:0-17844 GCA_030248245.1 Trissonchulus sp. WLG1_4 | reverse complement strand
TATTCCAAATCAATTATTATTTTGCGGAAGTATGTAGAAAAACTTTACAGAATGGAAGTGAATATTTATATAAAGTGAAAATAATATGAATATTGGACTTATAGCTACAGAGTTACTTTATAAAGTTTTATTAAATAGGGGAGAAGCAGGGCAACGGATCAAAAAATTTCTGGGGGTCCTAGACCATTGGAGGCTAAATTCTTTTCTTGACTTTAGAACAAGGAAGGCCTTCTAATTTAACTGAAAACGGAATTGCAGTTGATTTTTATGAACCTAGAAAATTTTTTTGACAGGTGCCATCAGGCGCGGATCTAAAAATTGTCACAGGATGACAGGAGGGAACTAGAGCCAAAGGCAAAGGCCCGCGGCCCGTGAGACTTTCTCCCGGATCCGCCACTGCCAGGGGGAGGGGCTGAGACCTTTTACAATTTTTTCTTTCAGAAGCTTTGTAAGGTTTCGTGGAGTTTCGGATGAGGCTTTCTACTGCTTTTGTGGTATTGGTGTAGGTCTGTATAGTAGCCACACATGTTAGTTTGAGTAAAAATTTTTAGGATTTCGTCCGTCTACTTGGGGAGGGGGGAGGGGTTGCTACGCGGCCCAAATTAGAGGGGGGGCTTCAAAACTCTGAGGGGGGGGGGGTGGGTAGGACGATTCCTTCCCCTCGCTACGCCACTGGTGTAGGTAGCTTTCAATTTTGTGATTGTTATGAATAGTATATATTAAACCTTGTTATTCCTTAGCCCGCTGCTGGGTACGCCACGGTTTATGTATCTATATATACGAAATGTAACGGAGTTCATTTTGAGCTTAGCTCCCAATAGAGTTTGTGATATTGAACTGCTATAAGTTGTGTTACATGATTTTATTTGTAACATATATATGGTAGTTCTTAGTTTTGTTATTGTTCATTTAAGGCAAAGCCTAAAAAACGACGCCGCCGCCGATGGCGGCTCGTCGGGCCCCGCCGGGATGGAACCCGATGGTACCATTGAAGTGAGTGGTGCTTTTTTATATTAATTTTATGTTTTTCCACTTTTATTGTTGTACGTGTTTTTGAATCGGTTTGGTGATCGGTTATGTGCTTGATCGTGGAATGCTGACATTGACATCAGTTTTTAGCCACTTTTTCTTGAGACGATGTTGGAATATTCCTAATTTTTCGCGTTTCCTTGCTTTGTTTAGACTAATTGGGATCAAGTTGTCGATAACTTTGACGACATGAATCTAAAGGAAAAGTTGCTGCGTGGGATCTACGCTTATGGTTTTGAAAAGCCTTCCGCGATTCAGCAGCGCGCAATCATTCCCTGCTGTGAAAGTAAGTGAAAGTACAGTGAGCATGGGTTGCCGACGAGTAAACGGGACCCTTCCTATATTCGAGGCAAAAGATTTTCTGGAGGGGGGGGGGGCGGTCGAAGGGGGTCCTAGACTCCTGGACGGTCAGACTGAAGAAGGGGGAATTATTTTCGATTACATATAATTAGTTTCCTACCCTATCTTTTAGAAAATATAAAAACCCCTTATCGCTAGCCATGCCAAAATAGCTGTCGCTGTCGCCCCTTTCAATAAAAATCTGAAGTGAAGTTATTGTGTTTATAAAAACCCTTAGGGGTGCAATAAGTCATATGTCGGAAAACGGCATTTTCGCTAATCATCCGGAGTCCCTTATAACCCCCAAACCCAGGTGGGGTAAAAATTGAACGTTCTTTCGAATAGGCCAGGTAGGCTATAGCAGGCGGGTAAAAAAACCCACTCATTTTTTTGGGAAAAACCCAGCCCGGTTCCGGAACTTGCGTATGTGATATATACAGGTCTAAAAACTTGCCAGCGTATAGTACAGTCCATGTGGGCAAACGTATATAAGCGGTATCCGAAAGGGTCTCACTGGTATTTATTTATGAGTCAAAAATTTCGGCCCCCCATTTTTGACCCGACATGGCTCCAAGGGAGGTGAATTTTGGAGTCTCATTTCTCAGCATTAAGAGATGCGAACTCAAATGTAAAAACACTTTTACAGTGGACTACCCTTCATCTATTCATGGCCGCAGTGGCAGGTCCCTCCTTTTGTTCGAGGGGGGGGGGGGATGAACGAAATTAGACGGGGTAACAAAACCCAAGTGAGAGAAAAACCACTTTTTGAAAATGGTCTGGTGATGTCGAAAACCTAGTACTCTAGTAGCTCCTCCAAAAGACTCAAGGTAGTGCAAAAAGACATTTATTATTAACACAAATGCATTTAACAAAATACATTTATTATTAACAGTCATACCCAATTACGGTACCCTCCTCGGAGGGTCGATGGGGTAAAAAGTAACAATAAACTTTGGCATGAGGGGCTGCTACTGCACAGCGTTGAAAAACGACCCACTTTTTAGGTGATTTATGATTTAGGCCTACGACAGTTTTTTTGTATAGTGATGTGTCTATGTACATGCGGAATTGGAAACCAGCACAGTGGATGGTGGGTTCTGTACACTTCTGATGTAGTGAGGAAAAACCTTTCGGATTTAACTGGGAAAACCCCTATTTTGTTTGGCGACGCCTTTTTACTATAATTTTCATTTGTTGCAATGCAACATAAGTTGCCTGATCTGCGGTGACGACAGGCGTATATATACTCAATAAAACTGCTTATTTGGCCGCGAGAAGTTGTTTTTTGCTAGTTGGTCCATTCAGTGACACCAATTACGAAACCTGTTTTGGTGATGCTGCACTAAAGTGTAAGAATTTTTCGTGTTTTACTGCTGGTCATCTTTTAAATACAGAGTTGGTGGATCCGGACGGTGTTTGGGCGCAGTTTCTAATGTAATGGGCATAACTATAAAAAATCGAAATTTGAACAAAAGCTCCACTTTGCCAAAAAGGGTGAATTTTGAAGAAATATTGTGAGTCACATGAGCGTCATAGAAACGGTTTTTTAGTCCATAGTACAGCTAAATGTTTGTAAAAACATGATGCAATTTGCTTACTCTCTACGCGAGCAAATCTCTCGATGAAAGCGGTTGTTGGTTTTTTTACCCCATACAGGTAAAAAACGAAGCTTATTTTTTAAGTTGGCCGGTAAACGGTAACTGTTGGCCTAATTTTTTTATGTTGTATATATACAGTTCTCCCCACATAACTAGACCACGATCAACAATGCCATGGACAGCTGCCTAGAAACTTAGGTTGAAATTCGTTTTTTCACCCCTGTCTCATACCTCGAGTGAGATGAAAACCCAGCATGACGAAGTTTTGAATCACTACTTCAGAAGCATAGTATATTTGCGTGTTAATGTGGGGATTGCCGATTGGTATATACTGAAGCTTGGGCCGGTTTGTCTAGTCATTTGTTCACAAGGTCGTTATGACAACACGTCTTATGTGTTCTTTTTCAGAGAGAGATGTGATTGCTCAAGCGCAGAGTGGAACCGGAAAGACGGCTACGTTTGCCATTGCGATTCTACAGCAGGTCGATCCCACACTGAAGGAGACGCAGGCCATGGTTCTGGCGCCCACGCGTGAGCTGGCCCAGCAGGTATATGCTTGGTCCGAGCCATGATTATAATGTTGTGTGAAGCCAAATTATATACAGGGTGAAATTTGTGTCCCAAAAATCTTTCGGTGGATTCTAAATCGCCGCTGCGATCGAAGGAAACATGGTCTACTATAAAATGTTATTGTAATGTGATGAATTGTTGCCTCTGATTCTGCTTCACCATCTGAGATGTTTCCGATTTACACGGCTCATGTAGGGATTGTTTTGTTATCATTGCTCCTTCTGTGCATTCTTTTTAGTGTGCAGAGTGCAGACTGGATATTTTATGTATATAATCGAGTCAATTTCTATCCTGAGAGTTTCAATGTCTCTTCAAATTGCAGATTCAAAAGGTGATCAAGGCTCTGGGCGACTACTTGGAGATCAGCGTGCATGCGTGCATCGGGGGCACGAACATTCGCGAGGACGTGCGGCGACTGGACATGGGCTGTACCGTGGTGGTGGGAACCCCTGGCCGGGTCCATGATATGATTCAAAGACGCGCTCTTAGTATGTGTATACTGTATAATCCGTAAATGATGCTTTCTGTGTTGATGCAAAAGTGTCTGTGGTTGCTGTTTTTGTTAGGCTGGCCAGTGGCCGGGTAGCATGAACTACGTGGCCGTGGTAGTAAGTTTGCCTTTTTACGCTAGAAGAAACCGCGCGTTTGTTTTGCCTACTCTTCTTACTTATATCATCACATCCACATTGACTGGTTGGTTTTTACGCCTGCGCTACCGAACTTCACCAGTATGAACTTTAAAAGTGGCCGAAACGTTACTGGTAGTTTGATATTTCAATTTCGGTGATACAAGAAGTATATATTTTGTTTTCAGGGACTAATGACATTAAGATATTCGTATTGGATGAAGCCGACGAAATGTTGTCGCGAGGGTTCAAGGATCAAATCTATGAAGTGTTCAAGTTTATGCCTCCGGAAGTTCAGGTAAAAAGCCGTTTCGTTATTGCTATTACTGGGCATGGGCTAAAGACTTTCCTCCAACTACGCTATAATATAAACTGCAGTTAAATTTTTGGTTGTATTGAATTTCATTGTGTGCAAGTTTAACCCAAACATTTTTTGAACCAAAATCTGGTGACCATGAGTTGCAGTGAAGTGACGACCAGAAATGCACAGAATCAGTGAAGGGGTGGTGCGCAACTCTAGTTCAACGGCGGTTCTGTTTTCGTTTTCTAGGGAGGCACTCACTTTCGTTTTTTTAGTTGAAGCACTCAATTTTTTGTGAATAAATTTTTTTCGGCACCAAGGAGAGGGGTTTGTCTAACACTCCCTGGCCATACTTGTATAATTTTTTGGTCAAACAAGGTTTACTTGGCTATAGCGTGGTTCACGTTTTTGTAGCTGAAATTAAATTGTTCGTAATTTAGTGAAGAAAAACCTTAATGTACATTTTTGCTAAAATTTTCAGGCTGTTACTTGTATGCAGGGTTTTTTCGTCTGAAAAGTTTAGGCCACTTGGCCTCAGGTCCAAATTTTGTTTAGGTCAATTGACAAAAAGCTTAGGCAGGCCAACTCATTTTTTGCATTTTTGCAAAACTTATTTACAAAAATAAGCATAGTATATTGTACAGTGGTGTACCCAGAAACAAATTTTGGAGGGAATCGACTTTTAGAATTTTAAAGTGTTAACAGCAATTTTAACACAAAAAACTACACCTATGAGCAAAATTCGTTCGAAAACAATTAATGCTATTTTTGTTACTAGAAAGGCATCTAAAATTTTTTGGAGCACAAACCATCAAAAATTACACAACAGCTGGCGGATTGGCGAGGATCCAGCAAATGTTTTATATTGCGGACCCTAAATTAACAAGAAATGACATTTTTTTCTACCATAAAACAGCTAAAAACTATACATTACAGTGGCGAACCCAGAAAAAAATTCTGGGGGAAATGACTTTTCAATTTTTTTGTAATGGGTTAAAACGTACGTGTTAGCAATTTTATTACGCCTTACAAACGCAAGATCAGTAAACCGCACAGTTGCAACGTGCAATGGTCTGGGGGCGGCGGCCCCCAGAAACGATGTTGGCGATTTTTCTAATTTTTAGCCCAAATTTGGTCAACTGGAAGCGTAGCAGAAATTTTTTCGGATAAAAATTGAAACAAAAGATGGGAACGTCACATCAGACAGTCTATTACACATATAGCATAATATACTGGTGAAGTCATGCAAGTGCAGCATAACGTACTTGTGTATACATGCATAAGTTTTTATGAACGATAATAACAAGGTATAGTAAGCTACAAAGTGGCAGGGGTCTGGGGCGACAGCCCCCAGAAAAAATTGGGAGAAATTTTTGATTTTTAGACCAAATTTGGTCAATTGGAGACGTATCAGAAATTTTTTTTGCATCCGCAGCTAAAAAAGTTTAGGCCAATCCGAAAAAATTTAGGCCATGGCCTTAGCTATGGCCTAAAATACCCAGCTTGTATGCCTAGTATATATAGCTAACAGACTAAAAATGTACGTCGAGTATCTGCTTCTTAGCTATAGTAATTAGTAGCCAATCATAAACTGTGTTGGAACCACAAACTGACACGCTGTGAGTCTGTGAACCCTCTAGGCATTTTTTTACCGACAAGTCGAAAAGCGATATTGCTTTTCTTGCATTCAGCCGTGCAACCCAACTTTATTTTTTAGGTTGTCCTACTGAGTGCCACCATGCCAGCCGACGTGCTGGAGGTCACCAAAAAATTCATGCGGGATCCTGTTCAAATTTTGGTCAAAAAGGAGGAACTCACCTTGGAGGGTATTCGCCAGTTCTATGTGAACGTGGATCGTGGGGTGAGTTGGCTGTTTATACAGTAGTTATCGATCAGCCGTTGTAGGCGTATTTTACGTTTGGTTTATATACAGTTTTTACTGCTGATTTCCACAAACTGTCCTTCTACAACAACCATGTAATATTGTCATGTAATAAAGACAGACTGATAAAAATGCAAAAGTAGAGAGAGACACAGCTGCTTTTAGTTTTGTACCAAATTATTTTCAAGACAAGGAAGAACATCCCTTTCTCTTTTACCATTAAAAAATACATGTAGAACAGCTATTCGGTGTACACTAGCGTTAGACGGATACTGCAAGTCTTTGAGTTGGTTGCTTTTTCAGGAGTGGAAGTTTGAGACTCTGTGTGACCTCTACGAGACGGTGAGCATCACACAGGCCGTCATCTTCTGCAACACCCGCCGACACGTGGACGAACTGACGCAGCAACTCACAGCCAGGAAATTCACATGCTCATCGCTGGTACGGGCCGACCTGATTCCGAAAGTCTAGCTAGGGCTGTTTCACAAGCGAGACTTATTGTTTTGTAATTGGCTGGGCCGTCAGCCAGCCAGCCCAGCCTCATGCGCACCAACTCATGCATACATACATTGGCTAGCCCAACTAGGTTGTAAAGTTAGCTACAAACCAAACACATAGACACGTCATAGCTGGATTAGCTAGCTTGTCAGCCAGCCAGATACAGTCACACACGCCACCGACACATATACACAACATTAAGTTACGTAGGTAAATGTCGCTACATATATACGTAGAGCAAGCTAACCTGACATTTCACACTATTGGCTGAGTAATAGTCGTAGCTCAGACAACAGCCAATGGGAAATAGCTGCGCCTGATCTAGAAGCTATAAGAGGTTGCAATTTTGCTTTTCATTCAGTTAGATTAGGTCGGTCGTCTCATACGGTTCTACCCGATTTCGCGGCTTCAACCGTTACCACCGCTGAGACTGTTGACCAACACCCCGACAAGACGGCTAAAGGCCAATTCTAACGAGGACGCATGAGCGGGCGCACTGCACGGCGTAGGCTGTGGGTGGAGCAAAATGCTCCCTTATGTGAATTGGCCTTAATGCGGCTGAGACGTTTACACGGTTGAGAGCAATGCACACGGCATTATGGTTTCCCCGGAATAACCCGGTAAACCCCAACTGAGCATAGGTCATAGGTAAGTAAGTACGTAAGGTGTATAGGGATAGGGCCAAGGAAGATTTTTGATCCGGTATTGGGAAGCACAGACTAACTGGTCTGGTCGAAGTTTTTGTATACCAACTTGACTTTACCCTTTTACACCATTACTAGTAGATAAGAAAAATTATGCTCATTTGGCCATTACTAGTTTTTTTGGAATTGCTTAGGGACAAGTATAAAGACGATTATGAACCGAAATTTAGTAATATAACAAACAATTGTCATTGTTTTTAGCACGGTGAGATGGACCAGAAGGAGCGTGACGTGATCATGCGGGAGTTCCGAACGGGCTCCAGTCGCGTGCTGATCACCACCGATTTGCTGGCGCGGGGCATTGACGTCCAACAGGTCTCGCTGGTGATCAACTACGACCTGCCGCTCCAGCGAGAAAACTATATCCATAGGTAGGGATGGAGTATGAATGGTAGTTGGCACTGTAGGCCTCTAGCTGAGCTACAATGAAGCAAGGTCCACCCAGCCTGTCATCCAATATTGATCTGCTAAATGGGGACCAGGTGTTATCCTGGGGAGGTTAGCGCAATGGGCTGAGCGGGTTCCTGTCTGAACCACCCCGAAAGGGGCATGTCTTTACCTCTTTTACCTTAGCTAGCCTCTAGCTATTTGCTGAAGCGGTATCTAGATAAATCTAGATGCCATTAGAATCCCTTTGCATGTATTTAAGGCTGTACTACTGATTAATCAAGCTAATATGCTTGCAACTTTTTCTTTTCTAATAGTTACAGCTATTTGTCCGTTCAGCCGGCAAAATTAGACTTACGAGTACGAGATATATCTTGCTACCTGGGTTTTTTTAGGCTATAGCTAAGGCCATGGCCTAAATTTTTTCGGATTGGCATAAATTTTTTCGGCGATTTCCGATAAGTCTCCAATTGACCAAATTTGGCTTAAAAGTCAAAAATATTATCCCCAAATGTTTTTCTGGGAGCTGTCGTCCCCAGACCCCTAAGACTCTATGGCTTAGTATACCATGTTATTATCTTTCATCAGAGCCTATGCATGTATACACAAGTACGTTATGCCGCGTTTGCATGACTACACGAGCATATTATGCTACATTTACTTGTGTAATAGACTGTCTGATGTAACGTTTCCATCTTTTGTTTAAATTTTTGTCCGAAAAAGTTTCTAAGACGTCTCCAGTTGACCAAATTTGGGCTAAAAGTTGGAAAAGTCGCCAATTTTTTTTCTGGGGGCTGCCGCCCCCAGATCCCTGCAACTGTGCGGTTTAGTAATCTTGCTTTTGTAAGGCGTGTTAAAATTACTGTTAAATGTATTTTAACAATTTTAAAATTCTAAAAGTCGACTCCCTCCAAAATTTGTTTCTGGCTACACCACTGTACAATATGCTCATTTTTGCAAAAATGCAAAAATGAGCTGGCCTAAGCTTTTTGTCAATTGGCCTAAAAAAATTTTGAACCTGAGGCCAAGTGGCCTAAACGTTTCAGTTCAGACCAAAAAGACAAAAAACCCTGCTCGCTACTATAAATGCATAAAATCAGCTTTTGGATTTTTCCTAATTCTGCCGGCTTAGCGGACGTACGACTTCAACTATAAATAGACATTTAACCCCAAGTCGACAACAGTGCCGATGATGATAAATTAATTCGAGTCAAGGTTGATTATGTTGGCAGTTTTTGCCCCTAATGATACGCTCGAGGCATTTGTCTGAGGCTCTGTCTATCATTTCATATGATGCGATGGCTAAGAAATTTTACTTTTGACCTGTAAACTCCAGAGGCTGTCTTGTACATGTACCAGGGTTTTTTTTTCAAAACGGCCGATGCTCAATTTATGCTCATTTTTAAAATTCGATGCTCATTTTTAAGTTCGAATGCTCAAAATTTTTTATCGTTTTTTGAAAACTTTTTGCACTGTTGCATGCATACATGTACAGGGGGTCTTGGTCTGAGGGGGCTTGTCTCGGATTTTCGAAGTTTTAGGGGGGCTTGAATTGACTAAATCGAAAAATTGCCAAATTTAGCCTAAAATTCTGAATTTTTCTAAAAAATTGGGGTCCGTCCCTTTTGCGATTTTTTAGCTTTTTGGACATTTTTAAGGCATTTCACAGCGATTTTAGGCAATTTTTCAGTCTTCGTGCACCTTTTTTCAGCACCAAGCAGGGGAGCTTGTACCAAGATCTTTAATTTTTAGACCGAATTTGGTGAGACCTATCAGACACTATTTCCGACAAAAAAATCAAAACAAAAGATGGGAGCTTCACATCAGACATAACAGATAGGTACTCTTTTAGTAGACGTGCAAATGCAGCATTATGAACTCATCTATACTTGCATTATTGGCTTTGATGAAAGAAATAACAGGGAATAGTGTATATATATATAAGCGACAGAGTTGCAGGGGTCTGGGGGCGGCAGCCCCCAGGAAAAAATCTAGAATTTTTGTACTTGTTGGCCGAATTTGGTAAATTGGAGACGTATCAGAACTTTTTCGGCCGAGCAAATAAATACCAAAGGGGGTAGGTACCCTTGCTTGTGTAAAAATTTAGTCTCTGGGACTCCATTCCCTCCCTCCCACGGGTATATACGCCCTCGCCTGGCGACGCCCATGTCTTGATATTATAAAGACCCTATATACTTGTTACATAAATTGAAATAAACTATGCAAATTACAAGCATAAGGTGATTAATTGCAATTTAGGGTTTGGTACTTGGTGGCTTAAGGGGGTAGTGTCGCGAAAGCAGTTTTGCTCAAAGGCTGTGAAAATAGAACTTTTTGTTTTGAAGTAGTACATGCAATGAGAAGCTAGTCCAACGCTGTATGGTATCAAATAATTACTGCCAGACATCACACTATCAATATTGACAAATATCTTGGACCAATCGTCATTAGTAAGCCAGACATCACACAATAGGGACATAAAAGTTCGAAAAATCAAGCCAGATATCAGATTGGCCAGCTTGTGAAGTACACATCATGTGTGGACGCACAATTTTTTGCGACAAATAAGAAAAAAGAAAATTGAAGGTTCGTTTTTCTTCTGATTCGAAAATAAGCGTCTAGATTTTCCACAATTTATCATTATTGCTGTTACTATTTTACAGTTTAAGTACACCTTCACAGTTCAAACTAGTATTACTCCACAGCCGCTACAGTAATCTGCACTAAATTTTGTGTGCATAAACTACAACATATGTGCTATTAGTCTGTGTAAAAAAACTAAACAGAAAAATTGATAAATGTGACTAAATAATGGAATGTGAATAGGTTTTTTTTCCGTCATTTTTCCGACTTTGAGACATTATTGCAAACTATGTGCAGCACCAATTTTGCTGAAACTTGGCAAAATAATTTGCCTTTTGGTAGATTTTTAAAATATAGAAAGAACAAATTCTAACATTTTACTGAACAAGCTTTACAGTCGCGCAAAATCGACTGCTTTCGCGACACTACCCCCTTAAGAAACAGTTTCAAGTTTTAGAAATACCCGAAAAAATTTACGACCGACAAAAGAATCAAAGGGGGGACCCTTGTGTAAAATGTGATTCCGGAATTTTTTTAACAGTTTCTCAAGTTTTACTCCTGATGACGGTTTTGGGCAATAGCAGCAATGCTCATTTGATGCTCATTTTTATTTCTCAATGCTCATTTTTATTCTCGAATGCTCAAATGAGCACAAATTTGAGCAAAAAAAAACCGTGACATGTACAGATAACTGGAACCATTATTGGAACTCCATACAAGAGTTTTTTTATAGTTTATTAGTTTTAGTTTTAGTTTTTAGATTTTATATATTGTATTTTTTATATATAAATAAATTAAATTGTGCCAAGCATTGAGTTTGTTTTGTTTGTTTCAGAATTGGGCGCAGCGGTCGGTTCGGTCGCAAAGGAGTAGCCATCAATTTCGTCACCAAGGATGATAGGCACATTTTGAAGGATCTAGAGACGCACTACAACACACAGATTGATGAAATGCCTAATAATATCGCTGATTTGCTCTGATTACGTTTTCAGTTGAGGCTTTTCTAATTTAATTTAAATTAGAAATATTGTTGTTTTTGTTGTTACTTGTTGGTAAAAATTTTCATATGGCCACAGTTTCAGGTCATTTACTAATAATTGATTATTTCACATTTAAAAAATATATAACTAAGATTTGAATCACACCAGGCAAAAGTTTTGTTTTTCTTCCTATAACTTGTATGTTGTTAGCTTAATAATTCATGCTCTATTACGTATTGAACTTTGCTCTGGCGATTATTTAATATTCACGCTTTTCAATGAGTGTAAAATCAAATCGTTTACCTGCATTTTTTATGAAAGTGATCTGATACGTTATAGAACCATGATTATTGCGCTACGATAGTAATAATATGTCTCTTTATGGTGGTTTTTATTAATATTTTTTGTGTTCAGATAATGAAAATGCTTCTGTCGGAAGTTTTTCAAACAAAAAGGAGTCATAATATTTTTTATAATATGATCAATAAAATGAAATTGCATCTGTTTATATACAATTAGATTTCATTGTTGCCATAAAAACCACCAAGCTAACTTAACTGACCTGTGCATTTTGTTGTCACATTGATTGTCTGTTTTGATGGTGCGATTTCACACTGTTCAATTGTACCATGTGTAATGTATAGTATTTTTGAAATATGCTCGCTCTCACGTTGAAATTTTTTCAATAATACGATTTCATAAAATGTAGGCATATACAATATATTATGCATTATTTGTACCTTTTGGATTTAAAATTACATATATTTTTCGTGGTTAAAATGTTTAAAGAGCGTAATGAAATGCTGGCAGTTACTGTATTTTTGTCAATTTTAATTTTACATGGTATGGGGATTTTTAACTGGTTAGAAACTATTTTTTTTTGCATACCGCAGGCTCTCAGAGTCGATTTGAGTGTAGTTTGAATATTTTTTCGGCATCTTGGTATAAAAACTGTTTTATTAAAGACAGGATTTGTTTGCAATTCAGTCAAATTAGGTGTTTTCTGGGTTTAGTGATCAACTTAGTATTCGTTTGTCTGTGTTTGGTTTCTGTAATGTTTAATTCATCAAGAGTACTTCTTTTGGGTTGAAAATACTTTTAAAGTGAGCACTAAGAGTAGGGACCATTTTATAAAGATTGCGGGATGTGATGTGGTAATATGTTGGCTCTGGGTTTAAATACAATCAATTGCCATTTTGTACTCTTGATACTTATGAATGGTGTGTTTTTGTCATATAATATTATTAGTATGTTCATATTCGTTGATATCTTACGTTCATTCATGTTTGTATAAGAAGAGTATTCATGAATCAGTTGTTCTGTTCTTGTTTACCACTTTACTATGGCTACCACACCACTAAGAGTTCAGTACATAATCGGGGCACTTGTGTCTATAATGTAATGTACTCTTGATATGTTGTATGTGCGTTTCTAAGGGGAGGTAATGTCTGCGTCATTATATTGTTGCGATGTGAACATGTGGTGTTTCTTTGCTGCGCTGATAACGAAATAAAACTTTTGGGCTGGTGATAAAAGAGTTCGTGTGATTTCAAACTTTACTTGTCCATCATCTTGTTCTATTGAACAAATTGCTATAAGGATAACAGGCTTGTAACACAGTAAACCACAGTCGCATCGGGTTAAGATACACCACGGCTGAGACAACAGGTTTTATATACCTAATGATAAACAGGCACCAGTAGGGCTGGGAGTGGCCGGAAAATTTCCGGAAATTACCAGAGGTACCGGCTTGGAAAATTTCCGCGCTGGTTGAAAACCTTTAAATTTTTGGTTTCTTAGGTATTGCTGATCAGCAATGAGTCTTAAATGCAGTGGGAAGCCTTGTTTCTTAATTTTTTGCTGATCTTAAAATCCACTTTGATGCCCATTATCCTAATTCGACCCCGCCTGACAAGCAGCTTTTGCGTGAGAGAGTTCGTTTGCGATCAAATATGGCTGCCAAATCATTGCATTCTGCCGCTAATATACTGGATCCGCTATTTATTGGTGCCAAACGCACAGATAAACAAGAATATTTTGGAACTGCAATGATTTGTCCACCACCAAGGGGGAGGGGTACCCAAAATATTTGTGCTGTTACATGTATGCGTAGGACTGAAACAGTCACTATCGCTAGTAAAACGACCATATGTAGTAGTTTTGAAAATGTTTGAAACAGTGATGTTTTTGTAAGCAACGATTGCTATATTCAATCAGAAAGTGTAAATGTTCTTGCGCAAACCGAACGGCCGATTGCACAAACTTATTCTCGAGCTATTCAGAATACCTAGTTATTTTCGAGGTTTCATTCTCAAACTTTTCCCCTGCACCACTTGCACATTGCAGAAGAATAGCTGGAGAATAAGCTATTCTGTTACTTTGGTTAGTGCCATAATGTTCGTTATTCTTCAGCTATTCTTGAGCTATTCCTAACCTATTCTTGAGCTATTCATCAACTTCGAGAATAACTATTCTCGAGCTTAAATGTTGGTGCAATGAAAATTTATTTTATTCCTGAGCTATTCCTATTCTTGAGCTAAATTCTTTGTTGGTGCAATTCGGTGTAATTATTTGGTTTGCACGTAGTTTTTTTTATGTTTGCCCATAAGGTGGTCGAGCATAGCACAGATTCACCTCTTCCTTGTTTTGAAACCATACCAGGCTACGAGTATGATTCCAAAACTAGGGTATCCTAACTACATACAGTGTGTGAGTGTAGCATATGCTTTAAAATTAAATTTAGGGCGAAGGTTGGGGCCTCACATACCGATCCCGAAGGGTACAGTTGTGAGTACCCCGACGTAATTTTTTAGTAATGCACCATTGGTTTAGCTCAGCTGAAATTTCAGAAGAAGAGAGACCTGCTGCGCTACAGGTATGAAATTTCAACAGATAAACCAAATGATTTAGGAAAATATACAAAATTATTAACGAATCAGACGATATTTCGTTATGAAATTATGTGCAAATCATACAAAACGTACGTAAAACCAATGGTTTAGTAAAACCAGCTTTGTGAAATCCACCTTAAGTGTCGATTTCTAGTACGCTTTAGTTTAAGCGAAGTTCATACTTAACTTTTGGACTCAGCACTACAAAAAACAAGGTTGAAGAATCTGTTGCAGTGAACATCAACTTTGTTCACGGAAGAGAAGGTTCGAGTAAAGATCATGTGAAGAGTAGCTTTAGTCACGAGTTACGACTCACGACTCACGTTGTGCGCGGTGTATTTTCATTAAGTTATAACTAAGTGCAAAGAGGCAAAAACTATTGACTCTGAAGTTTTGAATGTCTACTAAGCAAAATTTTGGTTGTCTCTTAAGTTTGATATCGAACTTAAAAAGAATAATTTTATATGTTAGCTATTGAACAACAAAAAATAAACTACCATATGAACTATTACGTTCAAACATAGCTCAGTAAGGTCTGTCAAGTTTAATTTTGAAAAAAGATATGGTTTTGTAATTTTCGAATTTTTGAGGAACGTTTCCGGAAATTTCTGAAAAAATAAAATTTCCGGAAATTTCCCAATCCTAGGCACCAGCTATCAATCACGTGTGATCGGTGATGTTGAGCCTGTAAATGCCGACACAGTGCGTCGCTGCAACGAGACGCACTTTGTGGGATCCTTTGGGTTGTGATCAGAAGGCACTATAGCAATCGGCGAGGGGTGGGGGGACCCCTGACCTCCGGAAGGGGCTGATCTGCTGTTTTTTTCGGTGGCAGCCCGAAGAATTTTGCCGAGGTTTTCGATTTTTAACTCAGTTTTAAGGCAGTTTTTAGCCGCAACCGGAATTTTGCCATTTTCCCAATGCATAGCTACGCCCTCCCCTCCCCCATGTACATCTGTGATGTATGAACTACCTTTTCGAGTGTTACTATACGTAGGGCTCTATGAGAACGCCTGGCAATCAGCATTGATTTGTATGGTTTTGCATGATTGAAATTGTAAGAACGTGTCCGGAGCCCTGACCCTCGAAATTATTGTGGCTTAGTGTTTTGTGCAATCGTTCAAAAACATTACAGGTGTATAATGCAACATCTATTTGCGTAATGCATTGAATGTTCTTCAAGCATGTTTTCAAAGTCGGACTTAACCGCTTAGACAGCATAATTAACTGAACAGCGATACACTACGAAAACAAAACAGTAAACATCACAACTCTTACTGGAGCCTTAGGTGTATCTCGCAGGAAATGCAGCTGGTCTGTAGTGCTGCTAGAGCGGTTTTACGGCCCACTGCGTTTTCTGGTACATACTCTCACATCCATCCATCACGTTTTATTTTGCGTCTGTTTGACTAGGCATTGGGGGCTCATTTCAATAAACTCACAGGCCCACGATTATGGGTCGCCTACGCCCTTGAAACACCATAGGCTGGGGTCCAGGTGGTAGGAATGCCGGTTGCGTTTTTGTGGGAGTATAATAGTGAACTGTTATTATTTATATTTTTAGTCGTTATTACAGGGGCGGGCTGGCCGGAATGGCTTCGATTAATCGTCGAGGGGATTCAAATAAGCGCCAACGGGCTCGTTTGCAGTGTGGCAGCTGTGGGCTGCATTGCTCGCGTATTTCGGATTTGGCAAGTCATCGTCGAAAGGCTCACAATTGCCATTATTGCTGCAAATTTTGTCTGTGCCATTTCGAAACTGCCAAAGATTTGACAGAGCATATTGGTAAGAGAATTCTAGCGGGGAACGTTTTGAGCTTTGAGTGGTGGTTTTATGTGCACATTATATAGCTCTATAGCTTTATGGCTCCTGATTTACATTTACTGCATGCATATGGTTATTGCAATAAGCTGATAAACGTGCAACCTACGAAAATGAAATCTTGGCTTTCCTGCATTACAGGAGTGCTCATATTGTTATGTACATATAAATTGAAACTATTTTGGAGCTTTCTTTAGAGTAAAATATAGTTTTTCACGATAAAACGTTCAGAATTCGCGGTATAAAAGTAAACTGGTTAAACAATTAACAATAGTAGTAGCCAAAGCGTTTTGTTTGCCTCAAGCTCAAAACCTCAATCAAATACATTTTCAAATCTCATGTTTTTAATTATTTTTGTTTCAGCTATAAAGCACCAGAGGCCCGATTTCTGGTGTTCAGCTTGCTATAATGCCATGAGTGTTCGCTCCCTGGCGCATCACGTACGTAGCAAGCATGAACTCAGTGATCTGGATTACTATGAACGATTTTGTGGGATTTGCGGACTGGCTTGCTATGATCTGAATGAAATCAGTGAACACGATAGAAATGCTAACCATCGATTTATGTGCTTTTCCTTTATGCACTCCCGTTTTGGTTTCTGTGCCAAGTCTTCGGATACAAAATCCAATAATATTAAAAAAATGAAAAACAGTGACAGACTGAACAACGGTGGGGATTTTGGGGTAAAATCTGGCTCGAGTCGAAATCAGGGTAGTTTTTCCCGGTCCAAATGTGCCAGTGATTCGCGATCACGCTCACAAAGTGATCATCGAGTTCATCAGCGATTTACTGAAGTAGACAGCGACCCTGTGCGCGATTCGGAACGACATTTGCCGAAATGGAAACAACACACGCCGACCGTACAAAAGTCACCAAAAGATGTGAAACCAGTTGTTACTCGATTCGATAGAAGTGACCAAGAAAAGAGTGAGAAACCTAGAAATGGGGCGGCGGACAACAATCGAGAAGCTGAATCGGGCAGCAATGAGAAGTCGAAGCGTCGTGATCCAGAATATAATCACGGCAGTTCTCGAAGCCATAGCTCTTCCAGCCGTCGGTCGACTGAAACAATCGGTGTAGAGAATCGGGACTCGCGTCATGAACGTCCGCGTTCGCGACGCGAAATTAGTGAGCCACAGCACCATCAGCCGACGGACGGCAGACGCTCAAGACAGTTGCCCCTGCTTCCTGACCCTTGCCTGCCGTCGGGATTCACTTGTGCGCCCTGTGGTATGCTGTCGCTGAACTCATTGCCTGAAATTTACCTGCATTTCGCCGAATACCACGCCCCATTTGCCTTCTGCTCGCACTGTGGTTTCTGTGTATCTGCCTCCAATAGCTATGAAGCAGCTAGAACCCTGCGCACGCACATGGAAGCTTCCCATTTGGCCGTCAATTCGTTTCCCTGTTTGTATTGTTCCATGGTAAGGCCGTAGACTATAATTGAGGGTAGTGTGCTTCGTTCAGATTCAAATTACAGAATGTACATAAGAAATTGTTATAAAATATAAACATACTTATGTATTTTGAGAGTTATGTTCTTTCGAATGAAGTTTCGAGAAGTAGCTCCTTATTTTATGCTAGTCTTTGATCCGTCAACAAGGGATATGTCGGTTCGAGATGTAGCTACTTATT
>JASANF010012865.1:0-13556 GCA_030248245.1 Trissonchulus sp. WLG1_4 | reverse complement strand
TAAGTTAAGGCCAAGTTTGAATTAGGTCAAAAATTGGACGTTTTCTGGTGATCGGCTGGAACCCGGTCAAAGAGCCTTTGTTTTGATTCTAAAAAATTGTAAACAATAATCTGACACCATTTAGACACGATTAGAACGCAAAAATCAAGGGCTTCGGAAAAAAATTGTAAAACGTCCCTCACCGAGGGTTCAGTTTCGGGGGGTCATATTCTCAGAAAATCCAAAAAATGAAATAGGGGTTCCAGAAGCAAAAATGCTTCCCCGAGGTGCTCTACTTAAAAAAATAGGTCCACTGTCCCCCCCCCCCAACTGCCCCATGTAAACCGAAATTTTACAGAAGGGTCTCCCCTTTGGTTTTCATGGTCCGGCCGGAAAAAAATCTCTGATACGTCTCCAATTGACCTAATTTGGCCTAAAAATCAAAAATTTTCCCAAATTTTTTTTCTGATGGCTGCCGCCCCCAGACCCCTGCAACTCTGTGGCTTGGTTTTCTTTGCTTTTGTCTTGCCTGGAAGCATGTGCGTGTATATAAAGTTGGATTGTGCGCATGACATTGACATGACAAAAATGATTGATTGCGACATGACAAAATGACATTTTTAGTAAAATTACAGGTTTTAATGTCAAAAAATTTTTCAATTTTTATAGTTTTTGGAACCTTTCCAGCCCACCATTTTTGTAGTTTTTGGTGTTTTGAGCTCCAATTTTACGTTTGATGCTGCTGGGGTCGAAAATGAGCATTGTTTTGACCGAAAAATTCTAAAATGTGTCTTTTTTTTAGTTAAAATCGCAATTAAGTGCAACACTTAAAAAAAAATCGAAAAGTCACTTTTCCCCCCCCCCCCGAAATTTTTTTCTGGCTACGCCTCTGGCTAAAGCTTATGTACATCAGACTACAGCTTACATCTTCCCTACCTATATATTATGTATACCATTTTTTTGAAGCATTTTTTGACAGAAAGAAGCAAGCGGCGCTGTTTTTCTCTGTAAATTTTGACAAAAACAGGTATTTGAAGGTGATTTTATTATATTTTAGTGTTCGGTTGTTGATATTCTGCGTTATTACGTGGCAGATTGTTACTGATGGCGGAAGAAGAAGAAATAGTCGATCCTTTCATTGCCATCAAAGAACGCTGTGCGGAATTACCCGAATGCTCAAAACTCAAGGTATGGGCGTGACGGCTTGTGTGGCTTCTGTACCAGTGTTTTTTTTTTCGTCAAAAATTCTGCGTCGTCTGACGCACATGCCCAAATTTTTTTTGCGTCATTTTAAAAAAAAGTGCGCAGAGCGGTTATAATGCTATCTATGCACGAGTTTTAGGTGAAAATCACTTTATTATGGCAATGGCCGTCCTCAATTACGATTTTGAGATTTCAAAAAAATTTTCTGAAATAATTTTCAATTCTACATTTAAAAAATTTCGGGGGGAATGGCTTTTTGATTTTTTGTAATGGGTTAAAATGCACTGTTTCAATATTAACATAAAAATGTGAATTTATTGAAAATGGAAGACCATGTTGCCAGAAGTCGCAGGGGTCTGGGGGCGGTAGCCCAAGGAAAAAATTGGGGGGAATTTTTTATTTTTAGGCCAAATTTGGTCAATTGGAGACGTATCGGAAATTTTTTTTCGACCAGGCAAGAAAAGCGAGGACGAGGACCGAGGACCCTTGTGTAAAAATCCACTGCTTGACTTATCTCAGTTCCCCTGGAGACGGCATCTTTACGCCAAATTAGGTTGGCAGGAACTGAGCTATTAACACTGTAAACACGCAGCTAGTTTCAGAAGATATATGTAATAGAATTCTCCTATTCCACATTTTGATACTAGCGCGGCAATCATCTAAAATATCTATCGGCATTAATTGATGCTTTTAAGACACTTGCTGGGTGTGGCATGGTTCGACAGTTCTAATTTGTTCTAATTGGCATTTGTTCTAATCATATGTAATCTTAATCATATAACTAATCATAATAGGTTGTAAACTGTCATTGAACCAGTTGTAGCTGTATATGTGGTAGTTCAGAACAGGACCCAGTCAGGTCCCGGACCCGTTTCGCCTATATCAAAATTTTAACGCGTTAACACAAATTACAATTTCAACTTTAATGAACTACGTAATTATCGACTTAATAGATTATAAAGACATTGAAATTATACAAAACTCGTTTATAAAGTTGTTGTTTGAAAAGTTCGGGCAAAAAACTACGTTTCAACAATTTCTTGTGAGGGTCAGTTTTCAGTGTAATAACTTCGCAGCCGTTTGAATTTATAAGTTACACTTACATGAGCAATTACACCACTGGTCTGCTCTTGATACTTTTATGTTAAACCGCCTCTTTGTTAAGTTGACGGTCCCGATCTGAACTAGTCCGTAGCGGGGTCCTGCTCTGAACTAGTTGGGTCCGGGACCTAACTGGGTCCTGCTCTGACTGAACTACCACATATATACAGATCAAGCTTTAAACGTTAGACACATCAGAAAATTTTACAAATTTAATGGTTTCGACGCAATTTTAGAAAATTTTTCAAAACTTTCACGACGAAAATGCCATTTTCGGCACTTTTTGGCCAAATCAGCTATGACATCCTTCAGCCTCAGCCGAAAAAAAGTGCGTCACGGGACGCACATGGCCAAAAAAAGTGCGAAATTTCGGAAAAAAAGTGCGGCGTTTCGCACTTTTTGACGCAAAAAAAACACTGTTCTGTACTGTTGTGTTGGTGCCGTTTTTGTGTTTTTCTGCATTCTGCAGGGCTGATCTATTTAATTTATCTTGATCAAACTCGTGTATCACTAACATACATGTAACAGCAGTAAAATTTTGGGTACCTTTACCCCCTTGGAGAGACCCCCTGCCCTCCCCTGCGTAAACTCAATTTTGCACCTCAACCCTCCATCCAATGCTTCAAATCATTTTTTTACCCCCCTCCCAAAAATTACGATTTTTTTAAACTTTTTGACCAAAAAACACCGATTTTGAGTACATGAAACTGGGTCAAAATTTTTGGGGGGGGGCCTCCCCGGCCAAATTTTGGGTACTCCCCCCCCCAGATTGACCAAAAATACCCTAAATTTTGCAAAATTTTCTAAAAATTTCGCCAAAAAGTGCCATTTTTTCTAAATTTTGCCCGAATTTCGGGGACCCCGGGATTTTCCCCCCGGGACCTCGATTTTGGGGGGGTGCCCCCAGCCCCCACCCCCACATACATGTATGATTTTGACAATTTTTGGCGAAAATTTCGATAAAAATTTCTTAAACTTTACCAAAAAATGCCGATTTTTTTTAAATTTTGGCCAAAATTTTACTCCCGCCAGGACCCTCCCCCCTCTTTCTCCCCTGGCAGTACCCGCCTCCCCCCCGGGACGGAATTTTGGGGGGTCTTCCCTCCCCATCCCCCCAACTACATGTATGATCACTAATCATCAAAAAACTTGAGCATTGATTTTTTTTGAGCATTTTTCCCGCAGCACGATAATTCTTCACAAACTTTGGTCGACGCTTTCGTGAGCAAAAAGAGTCCATATAGACAAAGTGTCACAGAAGCCAAGGTCCGAGGGTTAGCGAACGACCGAAATTTTGCCGGAACCGGAGCCGCAGCTGGATAGAAAATGCCGGAGCCGGAGGCAGTGTTTTTTTTAAAAACTTTCATTTTCATGTTTCATGTGTATATTTTCTCCAGTTTCTTTTTTTCGAACCAGCATTCGAATCATCACTCGGCGAGGGTTCCCAAAATTTTTCAGCCGGTATATATATTTCTTACATTATAGTTTTTTTAATATTGTTTTTTTCAGGATAAGCTGGTGCAGTGCAACGATCGTATCAACGCCGCCGGAGAGACAGAAGAAACCTGCCACGAGGAGATGATTGATTTCATGCATTGCGTGGGACAGTGTGCGGCGCCAAAAATATTCAGCAAACTAAAATAAACCTCACTTTGCCACAGACATTATTTTGAAATTTGTTCTAGTTATTACATTTACATTAATTTAGTATTGTTGAGTTTATACTATTAATGTGAAGGTTTTTTATTATGAAACTTTAGGAACGGAATTTTTAGTTTTCATTGAATTCAATGTCTGTGACCCAAGGGATCATGTGATATTTTTAGGTTTTTTAAGTTACTTATAATATATCGAAATACTATGAGATTTTAGAAATAATTTTATTCTGTTCTTTAAAATGTTTCATGTCAAATAATTTCAAATACAAGTCATGTCTGGGTTATAGATTCTATGTAAACTGTATTGTAGAAGTGTTGAATGCTGATAGCTTTGTAGTTATTTAAATTATTGTTTGTCTTTGCAGTGTAGTTAAAATAGATATAAAATTGTGGTCAAATGCTTGTTTTTTAAGTAAACTATTGTGTGTAATTTGTGTTGTCTTTTGTTGTCTTTGAAGAAAGGAAAGTTTTACTTCAGTGTTGGTTTCATTACACTGATTGTTCTGCAGAAGTATATATTTTATTATTCGTAAACTTTATCTGTGAAAGTGAACCTTCCTGTATATAAACAGCTATGTCACTGTCACAAACCCAAACAGCAACCTGTTTGGTAATTTAGGAGCTTGTAGTTCAACCTAGACCGTTGTCCAGAAATGGGTTTGCTAAGTTTTGAAGGGATTTGCAGGTTTTAGTTGGTCCAACATCAATCTGTAGCGTCATTAATGATAAAAAAGATAATAGGTGGAATTCTGGAAGGGTGAAATCGGGTGTTTATCTTCATTTTCGAAACTAGTGAAAATTTTCTAGAATGCTCTGGCATATTTTTAGTGGGGGGGGGGGCGCGGCTGGGTGGGTCCATACTTGGTCCGGAGCCCCCCCCCCCGTAGCCCAAACTTTTTTCCGAAAGGACGTTTCAGCGACTTTTTAGCTATAAAGATGTCGTGTTCGACGGGTTTTTGGGTCCTTTTTTGCTAAATTTAGTACTACTGTAGCTATAATTACTAGTGATGTGGATAGGATCGGATCGACCGATCCGGGGGTCGGATCGGATCGCTGAATTTGCCGGATCGGATCGGCTTTAAAATTTCGGATCGGCGATCCGGATCGGTAGTATCAATTTTGAGTCTCGACCAAAAAATTTTGTAATTTGACAAAATTTTGCGAAATTTTATGAACTTTTCGACCGATCAATCAAACGCACAAATATAACAACTACTACTGAAATTATCAAAATATCGGCTTGATATTAGTGGAAGCGCACAGTTTATGCATACACAAGTGGAGGGGAAGTTTCTCATCATTGAAGTTGCGTGAAGACACGTGCTAAATGTGTGATGACGTGAAATGTTTAGAAATATATCTCAATTTTCGCACACAAAAACAATCTTGCAACAATGTTTTCGTTAACACAAGAGTTGGGCATTGCTCGTTACAGGCAAAATCGACGCATATCTAAATTTTCGATATGCAACCCAACCCAACCCGCGGTTTGACACTTGTGGGTAACAGACGATCGAACCCGCTCCGTCGTAGTCGACCCACGACCAACTTTGACCCACCAATTTAAGATACCGTACCCGGTGATTGATCGTTTTTAGCTGATACCCCTGTACCTACACTGTACTTTTACCGAATGGTACCCAAATTTAAGTACCCAGATTGCATTGAACAGTTGAAAAATTTTTCAGAATTCCCCAGTTTGACAAAATGCAGCGACCCTCGCAGCCTGAAGTCTGTACCCGAGGGTTGACCCTCGGCTCAAATTTTCCGATCGAACCCAACCCAGTGGATATCCACAACCTGCGGTAGTGACCCAAAATTTCCATTTCATTTAAAGTCATTTCAAGTCATTTCCATTTTTCATTTAAATTAAATATTCATTCAATCTAAATTTTTGGTCGTGGGATTGTCTAACTAACTAGCTCCATTGCAAAAGTGCCATCTTATCATCTATGTATATACAAACTCATTAAATTTTTTTAAGCAATATACTAATTATAATAAGTTATACTTAACAATATTTCTACAAAAAAGTAGATTTTTTAGCTTTCATCAAGGTTACACAATTTTGAATCGGATCAGATCGGTGGATCGGATCGGATCGACCAATCCGGGCCTGGATCGGATCGGATCGGATCGCCAATCAAGCATCCGGATCGGATCGGCATCGAACTTTTGGACCTATCCGATCCGATCCACATCACTAATAATAACTTATGGAAACGTAACATTCAACGTATAGTAACCATTTTTTCGTGTAAAAATAGTGTTTTATCGTGAATTTGGTGCGCCCCCCCCATTTTAGTCGACGCCCCCCCCATCCATGGGGGGAAATGCCCCCCCCCCATAAAATTGTGCCTAAAAATATGCCAGATACTGATCAAGATAGTCAAGGTGTTTAGCGAGTAAGTGAGTCAATCGCTAATCACCCATCTAAAATTCCACCCAATATTGAGCAAAAATTAAGAGAGATTAGGTGGCGAGATTTTACCTGTGGCTGGTATTCTGGATGGCCGAAATTGGTTATTTTCGTAATGAAATCACAGGTTTGTTTGTCTCTTAGGGTCTTATCGGAAATAATTACAAAAAATCTTAATTATCTAAATAAAATTATCTTAAATTTGGATTTATCGGATTCGATTATTATTAACTTTATTTCGTTAATAGCGCAGCGTCAGTTAAACATAATTGACTGAAACTTGGCACACACCGAGATAATGTATGTAAGCCATCTAGAGCAAAATTTCAGCCGGCCATTTTCATTTTGTGCTGTGTTATTAGCAAAATTAAGTTAAATCTAATTTGTTAAATCCGATTTTGGATAAGGCCCTTAGGTTCTTGGTTTGACAGACATCAGTTTATTTCATACAAGTCTCCCTTCTTGGCTCGTTTGTTCATGCATTGTTTTCTTAATAAGTTAACAGGACTAGTCTACAACGTAATATATAACCATCTGCGTCCGCGCAGATAGCAGAGGTCAAAGTCCGCGTCCCTTATGTTCAAAAGTGACGTAAGCAAGCAGGCTAAGTTTTTTAGTCTGATGATTGTGTCGGGTTTGAATCAGAGAAAATATAATATTTCACTTTAGACTTATTTCAACTGGCTTAATCCGATTTCCATTATAAGACTGAAGGAGTGGAATTAGTCCAGTAATTTCAGTTTTCGTTTCTTTAAAAACCGTTTTACCAGGTTGAAGCACTGGTCACCAGAGTGCTTTTCTGATGTGCTTGTGTACTGTATTCCTAGGAAAAGTCATTAAAACGGCTATTCGTTAGAAAGGGTTCAATTGTATTTAATTTTATATTCAACAGGCGACATTTTGCAGTCAATGGTTGATTTGCAATGGAATCCTGGGTGAATGATCAACTGCACGATATACTGGGGCTGAGTGATCGAACGCTTTCGCAGTTTTTTATCGCTTTAGCCAAACAGAGCAAAAGTCCGGACCTGTTTGTGCAGAAACTGGTGGCCACTGATGCCGTGCAAATCAACGATAAAGTTGTCGGCTTCGCCAAACAGTTGTGGTCGGAGGTTAGCCAATGTTATTAGTATAAATTTGGTAAAAATGTGCTATGTTGAAAAACTATGAACTAACTATAAAAACAAAGTCTGGTGACTTTTCGGAATTTTTTGTCTGAAAAGTTTTTGCACAAAGTACATAGTAATTAGAAAGCTAATGGGGATTAACTGATAAGGATCTAAATTGCGACCGTCTACATCTTGACTTCACTCACCTAGATTCAAGACTCAACGCCCAGTTTTTTTAATTTGGTAGTCATGGCAAAATCACGTGCTTTTCCTAATGCCTTTACATGCCGCTTACAGTGCATCGAGATTTCTTGAGTACACACGAACCTTGCTATTACTTTTATTTGTAATTGTTTTGGATTTCTTTCATTTTTTATTTTGTTAATTTATTTCCAACTTTCAGATTCCCCGAGCTACCCAGTCGGTGAGCGAGCACCCAAATCGTGCCAAGGAAAGAGAAGCCCAGCGACTGGAAAAATGGAATCAGTCATTCAAACTGGTGCCTTCGGGGTCGGAAAGTGATCAGGGTCCAGTGGTAAATTTGAGTTTCCCTATGAAGCTGCCTATTGTATCTTGACCGTGATAAACTTTTAAATAGATCTTTATGTCTTTATTTGAGTACAGAGTTGTATTTTTGCTGTTAGATTGTAGAAACTAACTCAGATTAGTGCATTCACGATTGCATTTGTTCGCATTCCTTTAATCTGGATTTACTTACCAAATATTATCTATTTAATATAATATTCATTACTTTTTTAGACTACTAAGACAGCTGAAAAGGTGAAGAAAAAGAAGCGAAAGAAGAAGGAATCTTCCGATGAGCCAGTCACGTGAGTTGACACCGTGAGGCGTGAATAATATTTTGTTTTATGTTTAGTCAGGTATGACGCTCTGTGTGCTTATAATGATTCAGTTTGTAGATGTAGACTTACAATTATTCATAATATGCAATATGGTTTACTTTTACTGCTTTGTGACCATTTTCTTTCCATTTGTTTGGTGCAGTAGTGGTGTTCCTTTTTACCCAGGCTGAGTCATTCCTGCGTTTCTGCTGTTGTCTTCTACGAAGATCCCATTACATCATTGATTATGTGTCATTTTATCTATTTTATTTTCCCAACAAATTTGATATTTTAACCAAATTTTTCGCTTTTTGCTCATTTTTGAAGTCTACAGCGATCTGGGGTAATTTTTTTAGTTTTCAGGTCCCCATGTATATACATTCGTGTCGATCCTTACGGAACATAACACGTTCCTGTTTAGTGATGCGGCAATGCTTATAACACATGATTATCCTTCGGTTTGAATGGTTGTACGACTGCCTTAGTTTGTTCGGTGATAGTGAAGAGGATATTTTTTACCCTTATAATGTTTGTTATTGCGGAGACTTCGGTTGAACTGTCGTTGCAATGTTTGTCAATGGATCTTCACCCTTTCCAAATCCAAACTAACTGTGTTTTCTGCCTAGGCGTAAACGCAGCAAACGCACAGAATCTGGGGACGGTGCAGAAACCAGTGACGAAGGTTTTGAGGATTTGGACGCTGAACGTCAACGAGATTTGGAAGAACGAGACGCACTCAGTCGCAGAATACGCGAACGCGATGAGAAGAGCACAAAAAAACTGACTGAGAAAAAGGGGAAAGGTATGTACTACGTACATGTAGTTTATGAGGTGAGCGTATATAAAATCAGCGTTGCTTGTTTTTCATCTTAATGACAGAGAAAAAGTAGTGCAAAGTATTTTGGGAGTTTTGCCATTAAGACTTAGCTTTTTTTGTCGCCGTGCAGGCATTATTGGGGGTTTTTCGGTGGTTCGGTTTTATGTCAATCTGTTACTTATAAATAGGACTTGTCGCCATTGTGAAAGAACAGCGTTTGGCCTGACGTTCGCTGGCCTTTTGGTTTATTTTTGTAGATTTATAAAAAAGTTTGGGTTATTTTTTTACACAGTCTTTTTCTTTGGCTTTATGTTATACTCTGTTTCAGGGTTACGAGGAATCCGCCAAACGCTTAGCCTTGGAGGCAAAAGAGCGACAAAAGGTGATACCAGAGCTGAGAAAGGAGTCCCGACGTGCCTATTTGAAGAAACGAGAAGTGGACAAATTGGACGAGTTGCAAGCTGAAATTGTGGACGAAGAGCGATTCTTTTCCGGAGTAAAGTAAGAGAAATAGCAAGAAAGTCAATCTGATTGGTCATTTAGAACCACCGGTACCACTGTAGCTTGATTATAGTTTGAACTTATTTCCTGTTCTTATTCAGTAGTTTGAGACTGTCACTTGTGTAGACGGATTTCGCAAGTATGACTACTGAATATGCACTCTACTATTCAGTGAATCCAAGCGTAAGATAATCTTTTTATGAACAATAAGGAACGTTTTTTATAGTGTACGTGTAAGATTTTAATCAAGTGTTCTACCTTGTAAAATAAGATTACCACTATCGAAGGCTTTTGATAGGACATATTTTATTGACTTTTGTTTGTTGTAAAAATAAAGTAGTCAAGTACCAGTCTTAAGACGGTAAGTACGATCGATTCTTGTGTTTCTTTTAGGAATGCACTTCATGTCGCTCAGCAATCTTGCTTTTACTTTTTTTAGACTAACTGCTCGTGAAAAGGCCGAGCTAGAACACAAAAAGAAAGTGCTAAATTTGGCGAAGGAGTACAAGAAAGCTGGGGAGATCGAAAAAGTCCAACGGTACCATATGCCCGAAGATTTAAAACTGAAGGTAGTTTTGTTTGGTTATGGTTTCGTTTGAAATGTGGGCTGTATAAGAATTTGATCACAAGTAACCAGCTTGTAGCAGTTTGAGTAAGATATTGCTCTCAATGTTTCCTTCTTCTCAACCTGTTGTCACTTCTGTGTTGGGATTTTAATAGCTAAGCAACGACTAGTCCCCCAAAGCTTGTCGAGTCATGTTGCTGCCTTGGTTTGTCAAGAAAATTGAATTGTTACCCAGCGAATTTGTTGGATACGTTAATTTTGTAGAAGAGTGGGTCGATGGTGTTATGTTGGGGTATTATAACGTAACGTGTCTGTTTTTTTTATTTAGGAAGTGCCAAGCAAGTATTAAGAATTGGATCCACGAGAGCTGTGCCCTAATCCTGAACAGGCCAAATGGGAAGAAGAAAAACTGTTGCATGCCGTGCTAAAATTTGGAGCCAAGGATGCCAAATCAAAGGTTGGCTAAAGCCTGGGTCCTATTGTTCTTGTTCTTGCCCTTTCAGATATCTAAAATCTAAATGTCTACATTAGATGAATTAATATCTGAATTAGATGACCATTCGTCTCATTATTGATGATATTTTCGTCTGAAAAATAACTGGAAATGTGGAATACATTATTAAACGAGAAAATTCACAGAAAATAGTATTATTATTATTCAGTAGAAATAGTAGTGTTTTATCAAATTATTGATTGTGTTTGTATTAGTGACTGGACCGCTATGAATTTAACGTATTAAAAGCACAACCGTACTTTTGTCTAGTTTATCATAATTTGAAGTTTATTTTTTCAGCAAAAAGAGATATGATTTTTGTTCCTGCGATGAAAGCACAATCGATTTTGTTAACAATTCTAACCGGCTCGGAGAAAGGTAAGACGAGGAAGGCGTTTTTAATTTTGGGTCTGCGTCCATTATCCATTTAAAAAACATTATTTTAATATGGCATCTGCATTGCAGCATAGGGATGGTAACTGAACATAGTAATCAAGATACATCGTTGCATTAATTTTGACTTTTTGTTTTTAACTTTACCTAGTAGCGTCTAATGATAGTCGCTAATATCTTGCTGAGATATAAAGTTCGTTTCCATTGCAGTTATGACCGTTTAATCGCTATAACTAAGTCACGATACCGACTTCATTTTATGGCTTATCTTGAAGTGGGTAATCAGTGAAGAAGTAGAAGATGCCTAAACCCTAAGCTTAGCTCCAAGCCTAAGCCCTAGCCGAAGCCTAATCGTAAGGTAAGCAACACACAAATTCACAACTGTCATACTCCAGATTCAAAGGTTCTTCTTACCACCCACTTTAAGAATGTAATTATTTCAGATATACGACGCGTTGCTGTTACTTTTCCAACTGTATAAACGTTGACTTGACAAGTAATTATTGTCGATCTTATACCGAGCTAATACTCTATTATAGACAGAGCAAGTGTCAGAAGCAGAGAAGAAAAAGTTAACACTGAAAGAAAAACGTGAATCGTTGGCCCGTTTTTCCGTTTCGAGACGACCTGTTGGAAGCAATTCGGCAGTACCAAGTTCTTGATCGTGGAAGGCGAAACGGGGTCGGGAAAGACAACACAGATTCCACAGTATTTGTGTGAAGATGTAAGGCATTTTGATACTTACAGCATTTCAGTTAGTTCAAGGAGCTGAACTATTAAAGTTATCAAACTTTCAGGCTTAGATTTGTGGTTTATTTTGTTGTTAACTTTTAACATAAAGAAGGTAAAGTAAAGAAAAAGTAAGATTAACGTTACGTTAGACTATTTGCCGGTGAGTTATGGTATTTGAATCACTAAACCACCCACTTATTTGAGGGGAAGCCACTAAAATTGCAGAATAGAAAAATAGACATCTGGTGAAACAAAAGTGGCAAACTGAGACGCTATCATAAAAAATTTGATACAATATGATTAAAATGTTAGTTTCATTATAATGCGCTAGTGTTTATGTTTTTTCAACTTTATCATAATGAATGTACAGTACTCCATAATCTACTTTATGCTTCAGGGCTACTGTACAGACGGTTTGAGAGTATGGATGGATGCGTTCTTTTTGAGTTGCAGCTATGAGCGTTGCGCTACGCGTAGCTGAGGAGATGAATGTGAAACTGGGAACCAAAGTGGGCTATTCCGTGCGATTTGAAGACTGTACCACGGAAAAAACTGTACTTAAAATATATGACCGAATGGGGATGATCTTTAGTGGGTTTTCATGTTCGTTGATGGGTGAGGTTACTCCGTTATCATTATTGACGAAGCGCACGAACGGACTCTGCATACGGACGTTTTGTTGTGACGAGAGGATATAGCCCGGGTCGCAGCTTTTTATGAAACTACTAATTTCCAGTGCGACGCTTCTTATGCCGAAAAAGTTTTGTCCTTTTTTCGACGATGCGCCGATCTTTCGAATTCCCGGCAGACGCTTTCCAGTGGATATTTATTACACTAAAGCTCCAGAAGGTGACGACGTTGACGCTTGCGTGGTCACTGTGCTGCAAGTTCAATTGACTGTAGCTGCTTCCTGGAGATATACTGGTGTTTCTGACTGGACAAGAAGAAATTGAAACGGTAAAGGAGATTTTAGAAGTAAGATTGGTTGTTTTTAACATTGTGTTGCAGTTTTTCTGGACTGGTATTGGAGTGAGTATTACATCAGTGTTCGATAAACATAGAGTTGATTGTGTACTGCTAAACTTTATAAAGGTTTCTAAAAGTTTACTGACACTGCATTTTAACATTGAAGCACTCTAATAATTTTTTTTAGTGACTGGGAAGGCTTTTAATACAGAAGATCAGCGGATTAAATTGACTTGTGGCCATGCTCTATTTTAATCTATAATTAATTCTGCTATAAATTGTGTGCATGTTGAATGAAACATATATTTTAACGTTTTATATGTTTTTTTATTTAGGAAAGAGACGCAGGCAAATTGGCAGTAAAATGAAGGAACTGATAGTGTTGCCCATTTATGCCAACTTGCCGTCGGATATGCAGGCAAAAATATTTGAGAAGACGCCCAAAAATGCTCGAAAGGTACATTGTATTTTCGAATTTGCTTTATCAAGAGTACATAGTAATTAAGAGTGTTATAAAAGTTGCTTGTGGCGAAACGGGATGACAGCTTTGACGGATACACTCTTTCACGCTTTAATTTATTTTATTTCTGAAATTCGATTTAATTTTGTTTTAACAATTTTCCTGAATTCCTGTTAGATTGGGGAGTATAAAAAAAACAAATCAAAATGTCGAAGTAAAATAATATACAAACTTAATGCACATTTTTTAGAAAGAGTCAAACGTCAAAGTAAGGTTTTTAAAGCAAACTGCTTATGCGGTAGTTCGGAAAGACTACAT